>JAUTDX010005696.1:0-37212 GCA_030844895.1 Ambrosia x helenae
TTTTAATTCAATTGTTTTTGGTGATTTAAACAATTAAACCCTACACAAATAAAGATAAAGTAACAATACCTCACAACACTCAACTTATTAGATTCTTCATTCTGAGATCCATGGTAAGAAGAATTTGTTTTTTAAACAAAATAAAAGCAACAAAAAATCACAATCTCAAACCAAGTTGGTTGTATATTCTTAGACATGTGACTATTCTTATTAAGCACGAGTAATGATATACGTGAGAAAAGTATTTCAAAATCTTATATCAAGCTCAAGTTGGTTGGCATACCCCTCCAACACAAGCCTTAGGGAACCCAACGGGCATACCGACTCCCGCACCAGCACCAAGCAATTCACTACATATTAAAAAAATATCTATTTAGGGAGGGTGATGGTGAACTAAGAAGATAGAACAAAAAAGAAATGTTTGATCCATAATGTTTAGATAGAGGGAGAGAGAGAACAAAAAGAAATGTTGGATTTGAAATTTGAAATCAGGTATTGTGTTTTTTAGCCGCGTGAATTTGGATGTGGGTATTGTTTAGGGTTGTGCTTTAAAATATTGTACATCATGCTTTCAAGCATGTACCACTTGAAAAAGTGGTCTAATGACCCAAACTTGCCCTCTTCTATATGCATTTTATATATAGTATAGATATAGATAATGTAAAATAGAAATTGGGGGAGATAAAAGATGAATGGTTTGTGGAAAGAAGACATTATTTCAAAATTCAAAACTATAAAGCTAAAAATTGAGAGTTTAGTGGAAAAATATATTGGTGTAATTTAAGGGGGTAAGGTTGGCTGTTAAAAAAAACCTAACTAATTTTTCTATAACTTAATTAAAAATGAGGTGATTAAAATGTAATTAATTTACCTTGAACATTTGCATTACATGAACCAATAATAAAAACTAAATTATTAAACATATTTTATGATGATTACTTTGTGAGTTATGCACACTTTTTCACCTTTTTTACGTAGGGTTTATTTTGTTGATGCACTTTCTGTGGACGTCCTTGTCGAATGGACTAGGGTTGAGTCTTGTATTGTATTACATGAGATTGTGGTGATCCATAAGGGCATTTTTTGGATCTGGTGCATTGTAAATATAGACCAAAACATAAAGTTCAAGTTCGACCTATACAAGGGGCGAATGTGGAAAACTTCCACATTCGACCTCCTCATAGGGGCGAAGGTGATTTATGTTGTTGGACTATAAATAGCAATCTTATGTGTTGGTTTTCATTTGTAGATTTGAGTTTGTGCTTTGAATGCTCTCAAAGGGAGGTCATGCCCGACCTCCCCCGGCCCCGAGATAGATGTTTATCCTACTGATGACAGTGTCTGTAATCGTTTTCTGAATTAATAAACGAATCTTTGATGACGTTGTTATCGTTAATTTCTGTCTCGTCTCAAATCTCCAGTCTGAAATCGAGTTGTTTTCGCGTATTCGATCCACGAATTTGGTTACTAACCGGATTCTCAACTGGTATCAGAGCTATGGTACCGATTTGAACGATCTAACAGTCGTTTGAATCAATCACAGCTCAATTTCATGATTTCAGACGTTAAAATTCAGATTTTGATTGAAATGGTTGAAACCCTAGAAACCCTAGATTCTTAATTGAACCCAAAATCATGTGATTTCTCCATGTTTTTGTGATTTCGAGGGTTAGGTTTTCATTTCCGCACCTTTCTGAACAAGTTTCATCATCAAATTCGAAGAATTGGAGTGATTATGGACTGATTTGCAGAAAATATTGAAGAAGAACACGTTTTTTCTGCAAGGGTCGAATGTGCAGATATTTTTGATTACGGGAGGTCGAATGTGGAGTATATTCGGTCAACGTAGGATTTCGAGGTCGAAAGTGGAAAATGTTCCACATTCGTACCACACGAGAGGTCGAACTTGGAAAATTTTCACATTCGTACCTCACTTCTAGGCGAATGTGGAATACAATTTTTGTCAGAACTTCATTCGATCTACCTGGTACATTCGACCTTACAAAAGGGTCGAACGTAGCTTTAATTCTACTTTCGAACCCTCGATATATGGAATGAAAACTTGGTATTTTTAAGGGGAAAAAATTTTGAAATGGAATTTTTGAAGATTTTCGGAAGAATGGTGATGATATCTTCACAAATTGTTGAAGAAATGATGATGATGAAACGTTTTTATTGTGGGGTAGTCATGAGAATCAACAGTATGATAATCAGATTCAAATGACTATTATGGGCCACAAAAATGATATATTTTTATTCCGCAAGATGAGAACAATCAACCCAGTTCCAGTGTGTTTGAAGGAACTTGTTCAAACAGAGTTGTTATGTAGAAGCAAATCAAGACTGAGATCTCAATGTTCCGAAAGTAATGAGAGATCCTAGTAGGAGTCATGTGGCACGTAGATTCAACGAAAGTTTCAAGATCACAGTCCTGAAGAATTTCAAGAGCTATTGGTAGATATTGTTGGCCCCGTCGAAAACTTCAGTTTCTGAAGCATTTCAAGTCCTCAATAGTATTGGTAGTTCCCGCTGAAAACTTCTGATTGCTTGATCCACTCGTCTACGGCTTGTATTCTGTCGAACAGATGAAGTTACTCAAGAACATGATTGATTGATCATACGGGATCTCAGAGAAACTTGGTGAAGCATCAGTCAAGGGGGAGATTGTTGATGTAACAATGTGTCTGATACTTCAACAATAACTGACTGAAGATGCAAGTTGTGTTTAGGATTCGCCAGCAAAGTCCAGGGGGAGATTGTTGATGCACTTTCTGTGGACGTCCCTGTCGAATATACTAGGGTTGAGTCTTGTATTGTATTACATGAGATTGTGGTGATCCATAAGGGCATTTTATGGATCTGATGCATTTGTAAATATAGACCAAAACATAAAGTTCTAGTTCGACCCTATACAAGGGGCGAATGTGGAAAACTTCCACATTCGACCTCCTCATAGGGGCGAAGGTGATTTATGTTGTTGGACTATAAATAGCAATCTTATGTGTTGGTTTTCATTTATAGATTTGAGTTTGTGCTTTGAATGCTCTCAAAGGGGAGGTCATGCCCGACCTCCCCCGACCCCGAGATAGATGTTTATCCTACTGATGACAGTGTCTATAACCGTTTTTGAATTAATACGAATCTGTGATGACGTTGTTATCGTTAATTTCTGTCTCGTCTCGAATCTCCCTTCTGAAATCGAGTTGTTTTCGCGTATTCGATCCACGAACTCGGTTACTAACCGGATTCTCATTATTTTAATTATAAAACGGTATAATTCACAAAAACAAATAATATTGTTTAGTTAAAAGTGTATTTATTTGTTTTCACCTGCATTTTAATTTTTAATTTAATGTATATTCAAGCTTTATAGTAGTTTCTCCCAAAACAACGCTTTAGCTACATTACGTTTACTTTAGCATTAATGGAATGTACCTTTTAAAAAAATTAGTTGCATCTTTTAAAGTTTCAGCTATAAAGAATTTTCGTTGTAGGTGAAATTTGGATTCTTTTAGTTAATTAATAAATATTCGTTTCTTTTAAAATTTCGGTTAAAAAATGCAATGCAATGATCACTTGTACATGACGCATTTCTTTCTTCTACATTTCAATCTACACGTCGATATTAACTAAGATAAACATTGAAACGTCGAAAAAAATGAGCAGACCGTCACAGTATTTTCGAATGTTTTTAAAACATAATAGTTTAAAAGTTATGACAGAATTAAATAAAACAATTATAATTTTTAGGGGATGGGATAAAAGTGTAACTACTAACTAAAAATGAGGGAATTAAAGAAACTAAATGAGGTACTAAAGTGTAAAAGTGTTTTGAATGACTATTTTACCACCCCATTTTAAAGGTTGTTAATGAAAATAAAGTTTCTTAACTTTTGGGTATCTTAAACTAGCCCTCCCTCATGCATTATAATATAGTATAGATAATACTAGGTTAGAGTCCCGTGGGGACCCACGGTTCACCCGAAAGTAAAATAAAAAAGTAGGAAAATAAGAATTGTATTATGCAATTTGTTTTTGGTAATTACATGTTTGATAATGCAATATGTATGAATTTTGATGTTAAATGCAAAATGTCATCTAACAGTTTAATGTAACGAAATGATGGATATATTGAGTAAGTAAAGTTTAATTTGACAACTGCAAACTACATAGCATACTATCACAATATCACACATTACATCATTTGGGTAATATCTATATTCTATCATAACTAAGCTTAAGCATAGAACACTTATCATTTAGTTGGGGCTTAACGAACTTCAACCAATATAGGCGAGGCCTATGCGCCTTGAGAGCATGCCATGCGCTTTCTCATACTCCTAATAAAGGCTTATATTGCATCTGGACTAACCTACAGTTGATAAAATTAACAAACTTAAATGTCTCATACTAATACGACTTATATTGTTTCTGAAGTAACTTACAGTCGATAAAATTATATAGGTTATGATGTTCATTTCTCTAAATGGCACTAAAAAGATGTTCTTGTTCTGTTTTAAGTCTGGCCAGAAGATGAAAATAACGCATGTTTGATATTGGAGGAAAATAGAAGACAACTTAAATAACGATAAGACCTGCCCACACAAGATTGTGGCTCGCCCATACACTGTTCAAACAACTCGTTTACATAAGCTGTTGAGAAAGATATACCTGCTGGAGTATATATTATGAGGGCCTATGCACTTAATGCTCATGAACAAGAGGTGGCATACGACCATACCACAAATGTTCAGTAAGATAAAAACTTGTTTGAGATCTAAGTAATCACAGGTCGCCATGTGTTACTTAATATTACATCAGTTTGCTTTTCTGCTTTCTCCATAGTCTCACTGGCTGGTTTCTTTTACATGAAGAAGAGGAAAGCAAAGGCATCCTAACAGAAATGAGATTGCCAACAGTGTGGAGTTTGGGACTTCATATTTTAAACAGAAAACAAATCTATCTTTTTTTTACTTTGGTAGTGGTGTTTGTGTGAGGATAAATAAAATATTGTTGTAACAGAGATAACTTAATCATGTATTCCCTTTAAAAAAACATATTGAATAACATGTTTACTTCATCGTTTTGAATCCCAAATGCCAACTTACAAAAGCTTGTTCTTCCCCTATTACTCGCATCTTTGTTAATGTTATGGTACAAGATATGTTGTTAAAAAGATGGGATGGATTAATCTTTTCAAATTTGCCCTTTCATCCTAGTAAATAATAAAGTAAAAAAATAATAAAAACAAAAAAAGAATAACTTTGGTTTCTAATGTCGTTTAAAAACAACAAAATTGATGTAAAGTCTATGTCTACTTCGTACTTTACTGACTTCACTTTCTTTCACATTAAACAAATCAAATAGAAGTTTTACTTTTAAGTTCATCTTCTTCACCTTAAGACCTGCAACGCTCTATAAACTTATTCCTTGCCAGCAAAAATAAAAGGAAAAATATATACACAATAACACACACATGTAGGGCTGGACGGTGGGCACGGCCCACCCTGCTCAAAGGATGAACCCGCCCACTGCTGATAGACTTCAATAATCATTTAAGATTTTGAAAAGTCTCTATCGCCGAAACATCAATCATCTAATGAAGCCAATGTGACATAAGCTAAGTCCTAGTGAAATAATAAAAATGTAGGTGCATAGTCACATATTCATGCATCATTCATTGCCTAATCGTTGTTATTCAACTAATGTGCACCCACGTAGAATGACTAACTCAACTCGTATGTGAACTTTGTGTTGGATATCCACTAACACTATATGGTGAGTTTTATATAGCCTTACTTTTTTTTATTGTTTTACATTTTTAGGGGTGAAACAAGTTTATTATTTGTCTTGCTTTTTTTAATGAGAATATGACTCGATTTCACAATTATCCATTAAAGCCAATAAGTTTTACAAGTGGGCGATGGGTAAACGGGCTACAAGTTGTACAATTTTCCAATTGTGGTACTCTTCTTTGATAACGTACTAATTTCAAACATGTTTAGTAATGAGTAAAATTGCTTGCCAATTAAAACCCAACCGGTCAAGCCTTGTATCTAATTGTGCCCGTTTGTTGATGCATGTCCAACACAACGTAGTTTTTTTCTTGCTTATATCTTTACGCATTTATTTAATTATTAGTTAGTGAACCCGCTTCAGTGTAGTCATTAACTTTGATCAAGCCAACTGTAGTAGATTATAGCGCTATAGGTTTGGCAAGCCTATCCCCGCATAAATTCAGGGATGATTGAAACATTTTTTTACTAGCTCATTGAGTTACATCATTGTCAGTAGGGTTGACTATACCACACCATGGTTTCCAATTAATGTTATTTACAAATTGTTCTCATATATACGTGACTGGAAAATTTTCCTAAATTAATTTTTTTTAAAAACATTTGTATTACTCACCAACTATTTATAGTTGACCCCCACCATTTTCCAACTTAAACATGTTTCAGGGAACAATGCAACTTGGAGTTTTGTGTGCTTTGGAACGTTAGAAGTTGAAGTTTAGCTTAAAGTTTTTATTAGAGTTAATTACATGGATGGTCCCTGTGGTATGCATATATTGCATCTTTGTCCTCAAAACTTTTGAGTTACATAGATACTCCTTGTGGTATGCATTTTGTAACTGTAATGGTCCCTAACCCTAACTGCCATCTATTTTCACAGTTAAAGTCATGTAAAATGACCAAACTACCCTTAACTATTTAAAAAAGCACATAAATAAGAAGTAAAAATAAATAAATAAAAAAGCCCATATTAAAACACCCAACGCAACTAGGGGTGTTCAAAATCGGATAATCCGAATTTCGGATATCCGAATTTCGGATAATCCGAAATTTCGGATAGTCAATATTGAGATCCGAATCCAAATCCGAAATTTTTGATATCCAAAATTCGGATATCCGAAATTTCGGATTCGGATTCGGATAATCCAACGGATAATCCGAAACTTAAAAAAATTAAAAAAATAATAAATAATAATAAAAAAAACTATAAAAAACGTTCTCCTTTATGCCTAAAACGTGAACCTATTAAAAAAAACAAAAATCGAAGTTAGATAAACGAAATTTGAACCAAAAATATATAAAAAAATCTTATTATTTTGATGGAAGGGAGCTATAGAGGTCGGATACGAGGTGGACGGGGGCTGTTATAGAGGAGAGAAGAGGGAGCAATAGCTATGGATTAGAGGAGTATGGACTTAGAGTTAGAAGGATTAAGGATTAATATCTATATTCTAATCATAACTAAGATTAAGCATAGAACACTTATCATTTAGTTGGGGCTTAACGAATTTCAACCAATGGTCCATTTTCATTACTTCAATCAAAATCTTCCAAGTCTTGCTCATTGATAGCTGATTTTTCACCTTCGAAGTTGTTATTATTGTCATTGCAATCCTCGGAATGCAGCTCATTTTCAATAATTTATGAAAACCTCCACCATTGTATTCCATATTTGTGTTCTACATAAAATATAGTTGTTGTAAAGATATGGATACGGTGATAAGTAAATCAAGAAACAATCCTTAATCCACTTACTTGAATGGGTAGCTTAAATTTTACATGCTATCTCTCTAATAGTTCAAACCGATTACATAGCTAAAAAACAACTAATAAGAAAATGGGTCCAATGTCACATGCTGTAATATAAATTTCCTATATTTTATTAAAAAATAGACACCAAAAGGATCAACCCTAGACCCATTTCAACATGTAGCCAAAAGGACCCATTGTGCACACACTTTAAGCAACTTTTGACATGTTACAAAATGCCGCCAAAAAAACGTCATTATTTAAACTGTGTAAATATAGTACTTAACAATTAAAAATCTTAATAAATAACATCAAAATCATAATCAATCATTCAAATCAATGACATTAAAATAATACGCGTCTGAAATTGCCTTACCCATTATATACAAATCATCATTGACATCTTTAGTAATCATTATTAGTTGTGATTGAAGTAATATAATTCTTTAACAGAAAGTAACATTTTGAAAATTTATATTATCATTTAATTTCGTTGTTAAAATTGGTATGACGATTAAATGATTTTATTATTTGTTAAGGTTTATATAGTATTGCTGTGTCTCGAACAATTCTGCAAAATCGGAAATACTGTGCTTCGATTGACGTGATCAAGTAGGAATTTATTTATATATTTTGAATTATAAAAAATGGAAGGATTGGTAATTGACGTGAATTGGTCAACACCGCTTAAAATTAGCACAATCAAACTCAAAGACATAAAGTCAAAGAATTGACCTCCATCAAATTAACAAAAACGTAAAAAGTTTTTACTCAAATTGGGTCAACAATAATAAAATTAAGGTTGTATTATTAGTAATAGCATTGAAAATTATCTTGAATACATTATATATTTTAGGAATCTATTAAATAGATTTAAATTATATTTATTATTAAAAGAATAATGAAAGTGTAGGAAAATAAATGTACACTCCTAACTTCGGATTATATTTAAATTATAAACTGTTAAATAGATTTAACATTGTATAGGATCTACCATATTCAATCATTGTCTTATATGTTGGGACCGATAACAAAACCTGTTTTTTTATGGGCAAAAAATATTTAATAAAATAAGCTACCAACAGGATGTAGGGTTGGTTATGGAGTGGGAGGTTCAGCGACGACGCCGTCATCCAGGAAAACAACAGCTTACAACAAATCAGGAAGGGGAGATGAATACAACTACTTTTTATATATCCAATATCCCAAGTCATTGTTCTCTTGGGATGCTTTGGAGTGAGTTTCGGGTGTGTGGCAAGATGACAGACGCATACCTTCCGAGGAGAAAAGACAAGGCAGGTAGGTTCTTTGCGTTTGTTAGATTTGAGGATGTGAAAGACAATGAGGAGATGAAAAAGGCTCTCATGAGGGTTCGGTTGGGGGATGGGAGAATTCAAGCAAATGTGGCGAAGTTCAACAAAGAAGACAGAAGAAGGGATCAGACTAGACATACGACTGGGGTTCCGGTTCAGCAAAGGAATGAGGGGATGGGTTTTCAATCTAAAGAAAAAGAAAAACGCCCGATTTGGAACGACACCACCCAATTCCCCCCCATTTTTGGTGATCGCAAGCTTAGCATTGTAACCATCCCAAACAAGAATTATCCGGTGACTACCATTCTCGGAAGGTGTTCTTTGATTGGCAAGGCTAAAGACGTCATCCGTTTATGTAGAATAGAAGATTTTTTGTTGGCCACAAAGGTGAAGGATGTGACGGTCAAGTATGTATCCGGAATGTCGGTCATTCTTACGTTCAGTACAGCTTCACTTGCTGAGGAGTTTTTGGAAGCTAAGAAGGATGAATGGGTAAATTGGTTCTCTAGTCTGGATAGGTGGGTCGGACAAGCAATCCCATACGAACGTATAGCATGGCTGAAGGTGACGGGCGTCCCGTTACACCTTTGGGATAAAAGAAGTTTTTGATCGGATTGCAATTTCGTTCGGCGAAGTGGTGCAAGGGTCATATGCCAGTGAACGGGATGGTAACTTTGCTCTCGAATCAATGGCTGTCCTAGTTAAAGATGGGAAAAGGATATCGAATGGGATTGATCTTCGGTGGAGGAATGAAAGATTTCAGGTGTGGGCAGAAGAAACGGAGGAGCTATGGTCCCCGGATTTTGTGACGGGTAAGGTCAGTTCACAGAAGAAGGTAATGTTGAATACGGACAACGGGAATATACATTTTGTAAGCTCGTCGTCGGAGGTTGGACATTATAAAAACATGGATGTTCCCGGTACTGAAAACGATTACGAAGAAGGGGAGATTGTCGGTGAGTAACTGGTCATTTCTCCGGTGAAGACTCCGATGAATGTCGAGTCTTCGGAAAACGGGAAGTCGAACGATCAGTTAGTTGGACAATTAGAAGCCGAGGAGCCCTGCATGGGGATAATGAAAATAATAATAATATCGATATTGGGGTGGGGGTCTCCTTGCATGGGGACAAGAAAAATAATAATAATGTTCTTATGGGGGATGGGAATGTTTGCATGGAGGCAACAAATGTTGGAGTATTTTCTGGACATGAGTCACATAGGCTGGATACATTAATGGGGGATGGAGAAATTCGAAGCTCGAAGCTTGAAAACGAAAAGCAAGGGACTGGTCATATTAAACAAACGGGGATTGAGGATGAAAGCTTTTTGGATAAGCCCGCCTTGGGTAAAGTAAATGTGGGGCTGAACGGTCAAATGAAGGAGAATCCTAAAAATGGTGAAGTTTTTTATTTTGGTTTGAGGGGAGGAGTGGAGCAAAAGACCGAGAAAAATGGTGAAGTTTCTTATTTTGGTTCAAGTGGGGAAGTGGACCAAAAGGTCGAGACTATTCCTAGAAAGTGGTCTAGACGTAGGAGAAGCCCAGTTCAACAAGGCCAAGCATCTGAGAGGAAAGGTGAGGAGAACAATCATATGAACGGGGGAGATAACACAAAAAGATGAAAATGGTATATCCAATTCGTGGTATCGTTGGAGAAATGCATCTCAGGGTTTTCATAGGGTACAAATATAGGGCGATTAAACGCATTATGAAGTGGGAGAGGTGCACGATTTTTGATGACATGGGATAGGAATTTTGTTGTAACAGTAGCAAATGTAGGTGATTTTGCGGGCGCTTTACATTGTGTTAGTGTCTTACTTGTACAATGTAATGTATATTTTGGGTGTTGAATGAAAGTAATTTGCCGTTCAAAAAAAAAAAAATAGATTTAACATTGTTAAATAGATTTAAATAAATGTTTAAAAGAAAGTCGTATATGTTTAAAAGAATATCGTTTCATGACAAATGATTAAAGAAAAGTCTTTGAATTATAAAAAATGGAAGGATTGGTAATTGACGTGGATTGGTCAACAACGCTTAAAATTAGCACAATCAAACTCAAAGACATATAGTCAAAGAATTGACCTCCATCAATTATTTTGGGTAAAAAAAATGGAAGGATTGGTAATTGATATGAATTGGTCAACAACGCTTAAAATTACAATTATTTTTATATAATTAATATTAGTCATGAATTCAAATTTGTTAGTGCATTCACGTTTATATTGGGTAAAAAATTAATGAGATTAAAGTATGGTAAGCCTAAATTATGGGTTAAATTGATTCATAATTACAGATTAAATTGATTCTTAATCAATCATACATAAATTCGGTCAATAAACTATGGTAAGCTTAAATTACAGATTAAATTGATTCATAATCAATCATTAATACAAAAAAAATTGATTAGATTGATTCATAATCAATCATACATAAATTTGATCAATAAATTATGGTAAGCCTAAATTACGGATTAAATTGATTCATAATCAATCATACATAATAAAAAATTGATTAATATTATGGATTAAATTGATGTGCTTAATAATTACCAAAAATAATTTCGTATTAAAGTTAAATCGGTCTCATTAAATTATGGTAAGTCTAAATTACGGGTTAAATTGATTCATAATCAATCATACATAAAAAAATTTGTTTAAATTGATTCATAATTACGGATTAAATTGATTCATAATTACCAACAATAATTTCGTATTAAACTTAATTTTGTCTCATTAAATTATGGTATGCTGAAATTACGGGTTAAATTGATTCATAATCAATTTAATGAGCCATAATTTCGTAAAATAATTTAATAAGACAAAAAAATCGTAATAAATTTAATGAGAGTTATTATAGTAAACCGAATTTAACGAGACAAAAAAAATTGTAATAAATATGGTAAATTTCGGTCAATAGTAATATAATTTAATGACACAAAAAATCGTAATAAATATGGTAAATTTCGGTCAATTATTATTAATGACAATAAATAGTACTAAACAATCCTAATAAATATGGTAAATTACGGTCAATAGTAATATAATTTAATGAGACAAAAAATGGTAATAGATATGGTAAATTTAGGTCAATTATTATTAATGACAATAAATAATACTAAACAATCCTAATAAATATGGTAAATTTTGGTCTAATAATATAATTTAATGAGACAAAAAAACGTACTAAATATGGTAAATTTAGGTTAATTATTATTAATGACAATAAATAATACTAAACAATCCTAATAAATATGGAAAATTTCGGTCATTAGTAATATAATTTAATGAGACAAAAAAATCTTAAAAAATATGGTAAATTTAGGTCAATTATTATTAATGACAATAAATAATACTAAACAATCTTAATAAATATGGTAAATTTGGTCAATTATTATTAATGACAATAAATAATATAAAAATTTGAAAATGATGTAGAACATTGAAAAACATTAATCACTAACAACTTTAGACAAACCATTTGTAAAACAAAAAACATCATTGATCAATTCTAATCAGACCAACCAAGATTGTCCTTCGTATGTGGCAACTGTAACGTTACTGTTGTGTATGTTTTTAGACAACATGAATTTGTTCATGGCCTTCGGCACAGTCTGGATTGACACGTTAAAAACAACATTAAAAAAAATAAAGAATCATTTTTAAAAATTAATTAGTCATATGAACATGAAAATAAGAAAATACCAAGACTATTGACGCGAGGTCATTCAAAACCTTGAAGAATTGAGAAACATTGTGATAAGCCATAATAGCGTTTGTGTCTTCGGATCAAATCCTGATTTTCAAATATATATGTAAAACCGATTCAGTATATATGTAAAAGAACACTGATGACAATTATATGTACATCTATCTATTCGTCATCCTAACGAACTTTTTAAAAAAATATCAAATGACCCAAAGATTCAAATGAATACGACTAAATGAATCCATAAAATGTAAATAAATAAAACTGAGCAAAACATCGATTTACATATAACCGTAATATTAACTGAATAAATACGTTTGAAAATAGTATAGAACGGAATTCAGAAATCTTTTTATTGGCATACGTATTACTCATCATCTACGAAACTTTCATCATTTGAAATCTGAAAATTATCAACAACAAAACAGAAAATTTTGTCCTTTAACTTTCGAACAGCCTGTCCATTAACATCATCATCACGGACTTGTTAAAAAATATCAAATGACCCAAACAATCAAATGAAAATTACTCAATAAAAATCCATAAAATATAAATGAATAAAATTTATGTAAATAATCCATTTACTGAAATCCGTATTATTAAGTGAATAAATTCGATTTAAAAGATTATATAACAAATTTCAGTAACCGTTTTATTAGTATACGTATTAGTCATTCGAATAAAAGAGGAGTCAATATTATAATATTAGGAATTAGGAATGAACATTAGAAGAGTAGGATGGATAATTACGTTGAATCGGTTGTGAAGAATGAACAAAGGATGCAAGATGAAGAATGAAGATTGAAAGCTTGGTTAGAAAGAAAAGGAAAGGTATGTTGTGAAGATTGAAAAAAATAATAAAAGAAAACGGTATTTATAGATAGATGCATAAAGCTACAATTAGCACTCTCTACGGCCTCCATTCAATCCGAGGATACTCATTTATTATATAAATAGAATAGATAATATAATAAAAAATAATATTCAAGTCTACCGACTTCTAATCTTAATTTGTATGGTTTCTAACTTTCAACCTCTCCCACTTTCTCTCTCTATATATATACACGCATTTCCTTGTAAGATGATGTAGAATTAAAACACCATGGATGCAGTAACAAACACAATTGCTATCTCATGTGCTTTGGTAGTTTTGCTATGCACATGGAAGATTGTAAACATAGTGTGGGTGAGACCAAAGAAGCTGGAGAAATTTCTGAAGAATCAAGGTTTCAATGGAAACAATTACAAGTTTTTGTTTGGGGACATGAAGGAGTTATCTACGATCTTTCAAGAATCCAAATCCAAATCTAAGCATATTAATATCGATGATGGAGATGAAGTTCTGTCACATGTTGTGGCTTTTTCTCTTAAATCTCTAAAAAAATATGGTATGTTTTAAATCGTCTTCCTTCAGAAGTTATAGATTAAAAAATTGATGTATCTTTTGCAATTTATTTTATAGTTTTGAGTTTTTGCGATTTATGGTTTGAAGTCCTTTCGAGCCAATTGATTAATTAAGATTACAATTTCGGTTAGAAAACCAATTAATTTTGTTAACTTTAGTCGGTCATCTCCCTAACGTCTTCCTCGGAATCATCTCCTTGACTAAATTGAAAGTGGGGACTAGGAAAAGAAAAAAATAAAAAGAAAGTTAACTAAATGCCAAAAAAGAGAATAAATAAATCAAAACCATATATGCGTGAGAGTAGTTCACTTGGTAACGCTCTTACCTCTTAGTTAAAGGTTTTAGGTTTAATCCCAAACAAAGTAATAGGGCTGCAAATAAACTGAACTTTCGGCAAACAGTTCATGAACCGTTCGGTAAAAAGTTTGTTTGTATTCGTTTAACTAAATGAACGAACATGAACAGATGCCGTGTTCGTTCGTTTATGTTCGATAGTTTACTAGTGTTTTTAATTTTTATAATATTTTTTTCTTTTATTTTTATTTATTTTACCCAAATAAATAAATAATATATGTGAAGTAAATATAGGACTATATGAGATCAATAAACTTACTTTTAGTATCCATACTCATTATATGTTTCCACCTTCTAGCGTCGATGCCCTCTGCCATGCGCCTCCGACGCCCTCCTCCATTTACCTCTGATGTGCACTTAGTTTTTCGAGACACTACTTCATTACGTTTACTAATATTATGTTAAGTATTAAGTATGTTTGGATAATTAAGTTATATTTTGGATGGATCTAGCTAATGTCATAATGTATGTGAATTCGATCTTATTCGAAAGTTAATATACATCCGTTTGTGTTTGTTTCCGTTCATGAACGCTTCTTTGTGTTCGTGAACAAAATTTACAAACACAAACGAACACGAACACAAGTGTTTTCTTAACAAACGAACACGAACAAAAATTCTCGTTCGGCATGTGTTAATGAATTGTTCGTGAACACATAATTTCCCTAACAAACGAATACGAACAACGCCTTGTTCATGTTCGTTCGAATCGTTTGCAGCCTTAAAAGTGATAATTTATTGTAATTTAGTTGAAGCCGACGCAACCAATTTCTCTCTCTTTCATCTATAGGGATGAGCCTGTATGAGTCGAGTTGGTTTGGTTATTGCCTAAAACTGAAAGTATAACAGGTCGGTTTCGGTTAATTGGCTATTGGCAGTTAATTCGGCTCGGTTTGGTCGATTAACTAATGGGTCAAGCCAGCATAAACCAGTCAAACAAAAATTCCAAAAACAACAGTTCAAGAAACTTCTAATTTTCATATACCAATGCTAATAATATTTTTTATTATGTTCTCTATGGATTATGCAGTTAGAACTCATATTTATTAATCTGTGTATTTGATCAATGTAAGAAACACAGTCCATGCCGTTCAAAAAAAAAAAAAAAAAAAGAAACACAGTCCATATATAGTAGTTAACTGATATGCAAAAAAAAAAACATAGACCATTATTGATCTATATATTTTACCATTGTTAGATAATTCAATATGAATACAAGCAATGATGGATAATAACTTTACATGGAAATACATTACAGATAAGCATATCAAGTTCAACTAGAATGAGCAAACTAATAAGAAATTGAACATTATAGGAAATGATGTGACCTATATATGAAACCAAAATTTAAAGTAGAAAACCGGTTCGGTTAGCTTAATTCGGTTACTCCATGCAACAAAACCAAATCCTAGCCATAATGTTCAGTTAAACGGTTATGGCTTAACCGAACCATTTGTTGATGGTTCGGTTCTTTAAAGCCAGTTAAATCACTTATTATTTGCTACACCAACGCCCTTCCTAAAATGTCATCGTGTTAATCTTATCGTTACATTGATTTTATTCAATACCCAAATTGTTTCTCACCCCCCTTTGTAGGTGAACTTCACTTTGTATTTGATATGTTCGCCTCTCTCTCTACACACACAGTGTGTGGATTAAACTGGTTGCGTCTAGTGGTGCGTCATTGATATATGCCAGAAAGTTAGCTTCTTTTGCAGTAGTTGCAATGACAAGATCCTTTTAACTTGCTTGTACTTAAGTATAGACATGGAAATTTGTTTTTATAGGAAGAAGTTACATCACATGGATGGGATGGAACCCAAGAGTGATTATGATGGACCCAGAGCTCCTCAAAGAAATTTTAACAAAGAGTAATGACTTTCTAAAGACAAGAGGCAATCCGTTTGTTTTGTTAATAGCAACAGGATTAGTGACCTTGGAAGGGGATCAGTGGGCCATGCATAGAAAACTTATGAACCCAGCTTTCCATGTGGAAAAGCTAAAGGTATTTTGCCCTTATAGGGTGTTTGGGATTGATTTTTCAAAACAGTTTTTGCGTTTTGGAAAAGCAGGGGTGGAGCTGCTTTTAGATTATTGCGTTTTGGTAGCCTAAAATTCATTTCAAAACTCAACCCCAAACACTAAAAACTGATTATTTTGCATTTTCAAAACGCAATAATCTAAAAATCCATTTCAAAACGCAACCCCAAAACAATGTATAAATTCAAAGGCCAAGGTCTGCGAGATTGTGTTTTACTGACAACGCCCAATGCTTTGTACCCAGAATATGGTGCCTGCTTTCCACATGAGTTGTAGTGAAATGATTAAGAAATGGGAGAACTTGGTTTTGTCAAATGGATCAGGCGAGTTGGATGTTTGGCCACATCTTCAAACTTTAACCAGTGACGTGATATCAAGAACCGCATTCGGAAGTAGTTATGAAGAAGGAGTTCATATATTTGAACTCTTAAGAGAACAAAGTGCACTTGCAATGGAGGCAATGCAGTCACTTTACATCCCTGGATCTAGGTAAGAATTTTCATTATAATGTTAATTTTCACTACAAATTATGGTATGTTTTTGGTTATAGAAAGGACATATTGTGCACCAAGTTAAAATCCATCTTAATAAAGCTAATTGTTTGAATATAATTTTGGCAAAGGTTTCTTCCAACAAAGAGGAACAGGAAGATGCAAGCAATAGATAAAGAAGTAAAACGGTCTATAAGAAGTATCATCGACAAGAGGCTCAAGGCAATGAAGGCTGGTGAGGGTAACTATCATGATTTGTTAGGAATAATGCTGGAATCTAACATCAAAGAGGTCGAGCAACATCAAAATAAGTCTCATGGAATGACCATCAATGAAGTTATTGACGAGTGCAAACTTTTTTACTTTGCTGGACAAGAAACAACATCTAGCTTGCTTGTATGGACACTGCTTCTATTAAGTAGACATCAAGAATGGCAAACACGTGCTAGAGAAGAGGTGTTGAATGTTCTTGGGGACAAAGATAAAGATATGGATGTAGATGGGCTAAATCATCTCAAAATTGTAAGTGCTATTATGTTCATTTGATGAAGTCTTGGATTATACTTGCCTTACACTTACAAATCATCTTTTATATCTTTCCACATAGGTGAGTATGATCTTCTACGAGGTATTAAGGCTATATCCTCCTGTTACTGGAGTAGCTCGCATGGCTGACAAGGATATCACACTAGGAAGATTTTCGCTACCATCTGGACTTCAGATTGGATTGCCGATCATGCTAATTCACTACGATGAAGAACTTTGGGGAAGCGATGCCAAAAAATTTAATCCTGAAAGATTTTCTGAAGGAATCTCAAAGGCAACCAACAACCAAGTCATTTACTTTCCCTTTGGTTGGGGACCTCGAATCTGCATTGGACAAAACTTTGCATTATTAGAAGCTAAACTTGCCCTGGCAATGATCTTACAAAGGTTCTCTTTTGAATTATCACCGTCCTATGTCCATTCTCCCAACCTTGTTCTCACTCTTCAACCCCGATATGGCGCGCATCTGATTTTGCATAAACTCTAGTCATCTCACTTCTTAGAGTATCACTATTTTCAAGTTCTAAAATATGCGTCGCTTTGTATTACTGAAATTACTTTATATTGCATAAACAGTCTGTTATATATTCAAATTTGTAAGTTCCTGTATCATAACCATATGTAGTACAAAGACGTATCAATAATCATGACATAATTACAAAAATCGTTTTAAAAAAGGGATTGCGACTATTACACATGATTTCATCCGATATGTAGCATGCGACGTGCTTTGATTGGGTTATGCATATAACTTGCGTCGTAGGAACCGTTCACATATAAAAATAAATAAACAATTTTTATTATGTATTACAATACAAACAAAGAAAGCTGTAAATTTAAAACACTATTACAAGTGAAATAAAATAGAATACTAGAACTAGTAGAAGCAAAAGGGTAAATTGTGGCTGAGAATCGTTTTTGATATGGGGCCCATTAAAACAAATTCTGAGTCTTCCAAAAAGCAGCAAACAACAGATAGAACAGTTAGTACTGTCGGGATTGACAAAACCACCCGAAAGGTACCTTGATGTAGGATCGAAACAAGAATTAAATATCACGCGTGTATTGGATCGAGGGCAGAATCAACGATCCGGTTAGTTGTTATAGGTGAGTGTTTATGGATAAGATGATGATGATAATAATAATAATAATAATGATAATAATAATAATAATAATAATAATAATAATAATAATAATAATAATAATAATAATAATATGAGAGCACACGCACAAAAACACACACAAAGGGTTGCACTTGTTATAGAATATGGCAAAAGTTACAAAATGATAAAGGCATTGGGTATTTATGCTACTCCTCATACACCTCCCTTATCATGCACACTTATGGCCTTCATACATGTAGCCCGGGGGGGGGGGGGGTACATGTATAAGACTAGTAGGAGATGTGTATGGTACATAAATAATTCCTAAAATACCCCTAAGCCTATAATAACTTCTAAACAACTCTAGAACGTGTTCAAACAAGATCCGACTATCATATCCAAGTTAGGGACATAACCGAAGGGTGCATTTACAGACCCCCCCCCCCCCTTGGACCTAGCTGGATATTTACAAAAGCATCTGAAACAAACACTAAAACATAAAATAACCAAGTCTTGTCTTGAATAACCAGCAACCGACTTCAGGCTTGTATCACCCGTAGCTTGTTCCAATCACAACCAGCATGGATTTTCTTTGCAGCACAATACCTGACCATCTTCTGAAATCTGACAGCCTGATCAGCATCCTCGTCTTTGAAATGGATCTGATTCTTGTTAAGCGTTTCCATGTCTTGTTCAGAAAGATTCACAAGCCACATTGGATCCCAAACCCTTATCTTCCTGCATATCTTGGGATCGTTCATCAACACTAGCACTGCTTATGAAGTCAGGTAATCATAATACCAGAAAAATGAACTTATCCGTGAAATCTGGTTCCATCGGTATAAGTTGAATTTGTGTCCGGATTTCTGGTGGGGTAATCTTATGTTTTCAAATGGGCTTACCAGTGATGTGATGTAGCTTATCAGTCTGGTAGCTTTTTGGATATTGCGGCTGAATATACACCTACTTTGATCTGCTTTCTCTTTCCAATAACCCTCTATACATCTCCAGGACATTAGAAGTCTTGACCGGCTTCAATTTGACAAGATCACGAACATACCAGTATGGTAAGGACTTGATCTTATAAACACTGGCGAAATAGAGAATGTCGGTCTCGAACTTAATACCAATTGCATCAAACTGAGCCACATACGTCCAGCTAACAATATTACTAGACATGAGATTCCATCTCTGGTTAACTTTTTGGGCTTGAATTAGCTCTGGCTTCTTCACCTGCTGCTTGAACCTTTTTTGTTCTTTCAGCGTTTTCTCGGGTTCGTCTTCAAGCGGCTGATCCTTCAACCAACAATCAACCATCTCAAAATCGATATGAGTTGGTATGGGAATTTCAACTTTTATCTTCTTTGTTTCATTCACATAATCAGGGTATTCTTCCTATGTGATATCTTCGATCTCGATGTCGTCCAACCTATCATCTTCATTAAATGATTCAGATGGTACCGATGGAGTAAATGGTTCATAGGCTATACCGAAGATCTGGGCAATTTCTTCTTTGAATGGCTCTAGAGGTATTTCACCTTCTTCCAGATCCATATACGGTTTAGTAACTGGATTCCCATCATCATCAGTGAAGAACATGTTGTAGTATATTTCGGTTCATTCAAGAGGCACCGACTTAGAAGCTACAACTTCCCTAAATACCTGTAAACCTTCTTCAGTTGGTCGGGCTGTGAGGAAGATTCTCCTGCACCTCAACCACCACCCTGATCTTGATCTTTCTTTGCACGCCTTTCCCTGAATTGTGCTTTGTCCATTTTCGTTTGACAGGCCGCAACATCACCATAAGTACCAGGATCCTCCTCCTCCTCCTTATCCCCAGATCGGTCTTCACCTGACTCATGATCGTGTTCCCCATTATCG
The DNA here is from genome assembly GCA_030844895.1 of Ambrosia x helenae. Taxonomy (NCBI): domain Eukaryota; kingdom Viridiplantae; phylum Streptophyta; class Magnoliopsida; order Asterales; family Asteraceae; genus Ambrosia; species Ambrosia x helenae. Next base: position 20,383 of record JAUTDX010005696.1, read on the forward strand.
TCTTCATCCTCATCACTATCATCACCATTATCACCGTCCCTGGTGAGTCGCTTATGCTTGTTCATGTATCTGTCAATTTTCTTCTTTAACTTCTGATTTTCTGACTCGACAATGGCAAGATGATTTTGCGTATCATTTATTGATTCTTCAATAAACAGATCTCTTTCTCATTCTGGATAGCTTTTGCATCGCTTCTTCAAATGTTGCTGAAATTCTTCTTTACTTTGACCTTGTTTCATTGATTATGGTTAGGAATTGGCAATCTCTGTTTTCTGCCTCTGCTATTCTCATCTGGTTTTCTAAATTCTGGGTAATCTGTAAGTGTAACATACTCACAAGATTGTTAATCTGAGATTGGAGAGATGGAGTATCTGATGTGGTTGGTACTGGTGAAATAGATAGCATGAAGGGTTTGGGTTGAGTTGGTTGGGATGTTTGGAATTGAGGGACTCTGATTTCAGAGAGTAATCTATGAAGCTAAGAGTCTATAGAAGGTGTGGCTTTGGTATCTTGAATAGACACTGCAGCTGAGCTTGAATCAGTAAAGGCTTCAGGTTGTTCGGTAACTGGTGTGGGAATAGGAGTTGTGGTGGTAACTGAAGTGGTTGTGGTTGTAATTTATGCAATTGTGGTGGCTGTGGTTGAGATAGCGGTTGATCTGGTTATTCTTGATTTGGTTTTTCTTTTGGGTTTTGTGGTTTCGGTTTGTTCAGATTGGGTGGTTGGCTGAGTTGGTTCTTTAAATGTAACGGATTTGGCAGTTGAGGTTTTTCGGGCTTTCTTCGGTAGCTTCTTCATCAAAGAACTGCTCAAGCTAGAAGCTACCTATTTTCTGGAGGGCCTGTCTTCTTCTAGTTGAGCATCCAACATCTTAAATCCACCAAAAATCTCGGATCATCACGTTCTTCTCTTTCCTGTTCCAGCGCACACGTTGTTGTAGGGCAGCAGCTTTGCGAGCCTGCCTTTGGCGCTCAAGCTCTTTTCCTTCTTTAGCTAGTTTCTTCATCTGACGCGCTTCTGGATCAGGATCGTACATTTAATAATGGTAAAAATCCAATATGTTAAAGAATATAAATCTTCCATTTAATAATTGTATTTAATGGTAAATAAATTATTAATTTTTTTTTGTAACCCCCAAACTAGTTTAATAAATGAAACTCATTTGATCCTCATATATATATATATATATATATATATATATATATATATATATATATATATACATACAAGTTTATCCCCTGAAAAGTTCCCGGGATAGACAAATCTAATATGAAGCGACAGAATGTGTTAGGAATATGTCGATTTTTCAAAAGAAATTTTTTACAGATTCAACACTCGATAACTCATAAAACCTACATCTAATTCCACGTGTGTATTTTTTTTGTTATTCAAGTTAAGACTATATATGAAAGGCATATGTTAGATCTATATAATGTTAATGAAACTTGTATATGCATCAACACTTACATGCTTTCAAAATTTCTTTTTTTAAGATTACACAATCCAATAGCCATGCACATTATGTATTTAATTAGGAATGATCTGTCATCAACTTTGTTGCTGTAAAATAAAAGAAATTAGATTCTTACTAAACTAACTACATCTATGAATATATATGTAGTTAGCGAGTTCTTATTTGTAAGGGTAGGTTCAAAAACATATATATATATATATATATATATATATATATAATCTTAACATGATTAGTGACTCGCCGAGACATGATTAATGAATTACCTCAACACATTGTTGTTTTTTCTACATGAACAAAAGATCACTAAAAGTCGAGTTTTTTTCGTTTTTTTGTATAGCACTATGGTACTCATTGGAAAGATAATAAAAAGCTCGTTAATTTGGTATAATTTAAAAAAAAGATATGTCATCAAAGGAGGATGAGGTGTATAAGCACGTGGATGCTAAGGTTGAGGACGGTGATATGATACGTGGCTTGGATTGACTTGGCAGGGATCCCGTACTTGGATTTCCTTGCCAACTCTGATGAGGGAAAAAGGTTTAGCCGGTTTCAGGAATGATGATTGGTGGTACTGGCGCAATTTCATGGGATACAATTCAGAGGGTCGGGCTGGAGGAGAGGGCATGGTAGTGGTTCTAGAGGATTGCCCTTGGAGTTGTATGTTCGATGACTGTGCCGGGCCATCTCATCTGCCGTTGATAGTGGAGTTTCTATCCACATTCCGCTATGAGCCTTTACCAGCTGGTGCAGATCTAGAGGATCCTCATTATCCTTCGAAGATCTCCTTCCCTCTGCTTGGTAGGGAGCAGCAGCTGTCGTTGCAGTAGTGGGCCATGCGCGCCTAGGTAGGTACCAGGAGGTGGACACGGTACAGGATGATTTCACCACTGCTATTGATAGTTTGCCGGATGACCAGCTTTTTGCATGGTGGGGAGTGGTGGTGGTGACGACGACAATGGTTGGTGGTGGTAGGTGGTGACAATGGTTGTGGATTATGGTGGTGGGTAGTGGGTTGTGGTGATGCTAATGGAGGGTGAAAAAGGGAACTGGAATGAAAAAATATAGGGTAGATGGATGGAATGATTTTGAGGGAATGAAATGCCTTATGTAAGGATGGGCGGGGCGCTACCCGCAAATGCGGCTGGCACTCCACTACCCCCACGGCAACACACTTGCTGGTGGCATGACTAGTGGGGTATGTTGATTTATAAATGCAAACTTGTTTATTTATTTGTAAGTATGTAAACAATGAATATGTATATATTTATATGTATGTAATGTATATGTATGTAGAATAAATGTAGATCATAGGAATGTAATAGTTAATCATGGTACTCGGCTGCATATGGGTCAAAGAACAAGATCAGAAGGCTGCAGTAAACGAAATAGAAGATATGTTGTGAAGATACAAGTGGTGAAAAGACAATTATGCCGCTGACAATTAGAAGACAGTTAAGTTTGGTTAATTGGCGCCAAAATCTAAAGAGGTGGCTGTTAATAATCGTATCCGTTTGAACATAACTGTCATTTAGATAACCATTCGTTTTGTATATATAAAATATGTTATGCAATGCATAATGTTTAGTTACCAAGATTGTATCCAAAACAATCCAAACAAACCTGTAACTGTTTTTGTTTCAAACGTTTCCAAAATTGTATTCGATTACCATTATCAATAATCATATCATTGTTGTGTTTATTATCTGATTATCCGCTGCAACATTGAGCCTAGTCCAACATACTGGTATCAGAGCCAGATTCAAAACACAATTACCATCCGAAACCATCATCAAAACAGAAACTTTTTCACTGCAGTAAACATGTCCCAAACATCAGAAATTTCGTACTACCAATCAAGAATTCAGGGCAACAACAATCACAAGACTCGAAGGGAAAGAAGGGCCGAATTAGAAAGAAAAGAATTAAAACAAGATCTTGTTAATATTGCCATGAACCCGGTCATTTAATCGGTGCATGCCACATAAGAGAAAGAGATGAAAATGCCCAAGTAAACATAGATGCCATTGATAACAGCATAAGTTACTATCCAAATGAAAGAATGGGAAGTGGAGAAGAGTACATATTACAAGGCACCGATAAATAAACTTGGAGAAACATATGGTATGTAAGTCCAAATTTACAAAATTATATAAGTGGAAACATAGACTATTTTCTGAAATTAAAGAAATTCTTTGGAGTAGAAGTAGAATAAAAAATGATCTTGTATTTATAAGGGGTGTAGGCATGGTAAACATCAGGGCAAATGATCAATCTTTGATCATACTGAATTTTTTCTATTCTACGGATTTAGATGACAATATTCTATGTCTTCCTCAATTAAGACTTCAAGGATTTGTTGTGAAAATAGAAGGAGATGTTTGTTGTGTCCAAAATATGTTTAAGAATGAAAGTATGCAATTCATCAAAATAAAAGAAAACAAGGATGATAGAGAATCTATGTTAAGAGAACTCGGAGATGAGCATGAACCTGAAAACAAAAAGAATGATTATTCAAATGAATATTTCGAAGAATTATCTCTTGATGCCGAAGAGAATATAAAGAAAATTGAGAATACGGTTCATGAATTAAACATAGACTCGGTTGAAAACTGCATTGAATTCTTAGACATCATAGATCACCTTGATTATCCATGGGCACATAGAGAGTTGTTAAAAGATCCATTTCTATGAATGGTGTCATGGTTTCTAAACTTCTATTTGAAAGTTCCAATCCAACCCATTCCTCCTAAGGTAGAAAATGGAAAGAAAGTGGACTTATATGATCTTTACATATTAGTTAAGAAGGAAGGGGGTCATAACCGGGTTTCAAAGTATAATATTTGGGTAATAATAGCAAAAGAGTGGACTTATATGATCTTTACATATTAGTTAAGAAGGAAGGGGGCCATAACCGGGTTTCAAAGTATAATACTTGGGTAATAATCGCAAACATTGCCAAGAAACTCAATGAACCCAAGTTTGATTTAGAGGCAGGTGTTGATTTATAAATGCAAACTTGTTATATGTATTTGTAAATATGTAAACAATGAATATGTACATATTTATATGTATGTAGAATAAATGTAAATCATAGAAATGTAATAGTTAATCAAGGTACTCGGGTGCAAATGGGTCAAAGAACATGATAAGAAGGCTGCAGTAAACGAAATAGAAGACATGTTGTAAAGATATAAGTGGTGAAAAGACAATTATGTCCCTGACAATTAGAAGACAGTTAAGTTCGGTTAGTTGGCGCCAAAATATGAAGAGGTGGCAGTTAATCATCGTACCCGTTCGAAAATAACTGTCATTCAGACAACCATTCGTTTTGTATATATAGAACATGTTATGTATAATGTTTAGTTACCAAGATTGTATCGAAACAATCCAAACAAACCTGTAACTGTTTCTGTTTTCGAACATTTCCAAAATTGTATTCGATAACCATTATCAATTATCATATCATTGTTGTGTTTATTATTTGATTATCCGCTGCAACATTGATCCTAGTCCAACAGGGTATGGGTATGTTTCATGGGTTGTAGGCAACATAATGCGTGTGGTGGTTTTTGTTTTCTATAGGTTGGGTAGTTCAAGGTAGTGTTGCCTCCAAATTTGTGTTTTAGTGAAGTGATGTGGCGGTGCAGTATTGCTGAAAAATAAGGGTAGTTTAGTGGAGCATGGGATTGCGCCCCGCCCACCCTTATAGCTGATCTTTTTTTTCCTTGTATTAAATAATAATATTAAATTATAAAATTTTCGTTTTCTATTATTTATTTAATATTTTCTTTTCACGATTACTACCATCCAATCCCGTGCAATCACTACAACAAAAAAGGGCTTTTAAGGACCTTTTGTGTGGGACGCTTGTAAAATGAGGTCCTAAAAAATTATTTAATAGGACGAATGAACTTTTTGGGTCCTTTTATAATATACGCTACTAAACTGGTGTCCTAAAAAGCTAACTAATAGGACGGATGATTCTTTGGGGTCCTATTATCATATAACTTAATAAGACACTTAAATTGTAGATCCTAATAAAGTAATTTATAAGACATTTAGTTGTTGGTGTCTCATTATGTGGTAATGTAATAGGACCCTTTATCACTAGGGGTCCTATTATGACATAACTTAATACGACACTTTGTAGTTAAGTCATAAATGTTAAATGTTATAGGACCTTTTCTAGTCGAAGTCATATTAGAACATAACTTAATAGGACACTTGACACATGTGTCTTATAACTTTAACTTTTATAGGACACTTAATCATTGTGGCGTTATTATGATACACCGTAATAGGACACGTGATATTTGAGTCATAGAACATCCGTTTTTTAGGACGCTTATTCGCTAGAGTTTTATTATAACATAACTTAATAGGACACTTAGCACTTGGGTCTTATAACTTTAACTTTTATAGGACGTTTAATCATATTGGTGTTATTATAATACACCATAATAGGACACTTGATATTTGACTTTGTTTAGAAAAAAAAAAAAGAATTAAAAGATATGCTACACCCTGGTCCATACACATTCTCATGACCCATGTATGATGTATGACTTTGCAACCTTTTACTCAGCAACAAAGGTCAAACTCCCAACGATAATCTTTGGTGTCGAAATTGATGAGTATTCTACACCTAAACAAAAAAAAAACTGGGAAAATTCTACCAGCATTCAGCAATACCAGTAAAAATTTGGTGCCAAAAATGTAACAGCCCAAGCTTTCTCCAAATATTTATTTTGACAAGCACATTCATCAGTACTTAATCGTATGAATCGATAAACGAATCTGACATCTAAGTGTGGATCGAAAGGATTAGAGGGACTTGGTTGGAAGGCAATTTTAGTTACTTTGGGAACAAGATGTCAACAAACGAAAATGAGGACCCTAAATGTAACTAGTAGGCATTTTAATTGTTTTAAAAACAAACCCTAGGGCCTTGCAAGGCCATAATATGTGTTGACGGCAGTGACAAACAAAAAAAATAAACATCATCCTTAACTCTCTAAAACCCTATAGTCGCCTCCCTCCATTACTCTATTTACTCCATTTACTCCATTTTTCTTTTGCTCCTCTAATCCAAAGATGATGGCGAAGGCATCTGCTATCCCCATTGACATCATAGGCAATCCTCCATATGTCATTTGTGTTTTATAGTTTGACTTGCGTGGTTTTGACTACGGTTCTGGATTGGTAATGGATTTGGTTGTGACGGAGTGCAACGGTGGGGTTTCGTGTATGTTCGGTGAGTAATGACGATGGTGACATAAGGCGATGTTAGTTGGAGTAGATTGTGGTTTCCACGGGAACGATGACGGTGGCCGACGGCGGATTTCGGTGGTAGTGAGTGTTAGGGATGGGGTTGCGGTAGTTGCGGTTGTTGTTATTGATGAAGGGTTGCGCGGTAGTGATTGAATGATGGTGGTGTCGAAAGTTGTGGCGTTCGTATGCGGTAATTCGTCGGAGATGGCCGGAACAGACGCTAAGGCAGGCGGAGGAAGACGAAGTGCGTGTGATGATATAGTGTTGTGGTAGGTGCGTGGAGGCGATGAAGTGCGTGTGATTGTATGCATGAAGGTTTATGGGTTCTTGTGATTGCGTAGGACTGTTATGAGTTTCTCATATATTGTGATGTTGGTATGGTATATGAATTTGTTATTTGCATGGGGAATCTAGGGATTATTGTTGGGGTAGTGAGGATGTTAAGACTTGGGAGTGGATATGACTTACGTAGGTGGTCATGTGGAGCATGTGGTTTGTACGGTGCATGGGATTTAGCTATAAATATTATGGTTATGATGGGAAGACTTATGGATTTTGATCATTTCATGGAGTAGGCATTGTATGCATGAATGGGATGTGACTAATACATGGGATACACACACATCATTGTATTGGTGCCTTCATTGCATGGCCTTGTCCTTTCATCTCGGTATGTATTTATTAATCTTGTGATACGAATAATTTTAATAATCTGGAACTTAATGCTTATACATGGATGGTTTATTTGTAGGTAGTTCGTGAGGATTGAGGACGTATGATGACTCATGATTCTTGTTTCTTTCATTTCTTTTAATTTCTATGTTAAATGTTACAAGAGTTTATGTTGGATAAATTTATGTTTAGTGTTTTTGTTATGAATATGCTTATTTGAAATATAATAAGTTTTTTCTTTCATTAGTTGATGTTATATACAGTATATCATAAAATTGTGTGTGTGAATGTTTAAAAAAGCGTTGTATCATATGACTTGTTAGGACTTTGAAATTTTGTCCTATTTAACTTGTTAGAGCATTGTAAAAGTGTTCCAATATGCTTTTCTTAGGACGCTTTCATTGATATATTATGCGACCATAAAATTGGTTTCATAATCTTATTTGAGATATTAGGACCCCTTTTTTGGTACTAATGCTCGTATAATGGTACATCATAAGGGTCCTATAAATTAATTTTTTAGGACTCTTGTATGTGTATTAAAAGATTAAAACTAGGTAAGCACATGTTAAAACCTTGTAAAAGTGTCCTAATATGTTTTATTAGGAGTTTTTTTTGGGACATATTATGCGACCATAAACTTGGTTTCATAATCTTATTTGAGATATTAGGACGCTTTTTAAGTTTCGCAACTTATTACGACCCCCTTACATGAAACGCTTTTACCGTTGGTCCTATTAAATAAAAGGTTCTATAAAATAACATTTTAGGACACTTTTGTGCGTACTAAAAACCCATTTTTGTTGTAGTGAATACATGAGCTTCAAGCCTAGTGTGTGTATATATATGGCACGGTTATCGTAGAAAGTCTCCAAAACGTGCGAAGTACATGATAATTACATAATGAAAATTCCGTAATGTTTTTGTATGTTCATGAAAGCATTACGTAATTATGTGTTTTTCATTACGTAATTAGGAAGTACAGATTACGTAATTTATGTCATTCAAAATATATGTCTTTATCATTCATTATGTAATTTAGTTTATATATAATTGTATCATGCATTACATAATTATCATTATGTAATTATGATGTACTTCGCACAATTTGCACGTTTTGGAGACTTTGTATTTGAACCGGTACCAATATATATATTATATATATATATAAAGAGAGAGATTAATATCAATTTAAGCATTTATTCATGGTGTAGATAATATAAGAAGACTAGCTTTTATCCGGGAGCGTCCGGGTTGAAATATCTAATATGACATAATAAAATATATTATTATTATTATTTATTTTGAACAAATCTCTGCCATAAGTTATCATATTCAAATATAAAAAAAACGAATCTCTACGCCGGGTATAAATCTAGTGCCATTACAAAATATTATATAATGTCAAATAAATTCGAAAGTTTGTAATCGATCATTCTAAAAAGAACTAACATGAAACAAGAAAAAAAAAGTTAATTATTAAATATCGAACGCATTAGTCTAAGGGTTATGTGATGCGTTAAAAAATAATGGGTATATGATCGGGTATATAGTTCGGGTATTTGGGTTTGTGGTTTCGGGTAATCGGGTCGGGTATCACCTAATCCCAGACCCGACCCAAACCCACAATTTTTTTAAACTAATCCCAAACCCGACACAATACCTGTTGGGTTACATAAAATAGTCATTTTTTTCTCCGTTTTTTATATAGCACTATGATACTCGTTGGAAAGATAATAAAACGCTCGTTAATTTGGTGTAATTTGTTTCTTTAAAAAATCTCGTATATAAAAGATATTAACGTTTAAAAGTTATTGGAGGAAAATGAGAGAGAAAATAATAAAGGTTTAATATTTAGATTTAGTAGATTAGGTATTTAATAAATTAGGTTAAAGTATATTTTTTGGTTATTTTTAATTGGTCTATAGGTGCCACCTCACATCCTATGTGGCACCTCTCAAAGGAGAGATTGCATCATAATATGACATGTAGGATATCTAGCTTTGCAATATATATATATATATATATATATACTAGATTATACCCCGGGAACGTCCCGGGTTGAGAAATCTAATATGAAATATCAATTTTATATATGAAATAGAATGATGCGATTTACAGTTACATGCAGAAAAGCTTCGGTAGCACTTAACCTAAAATAATTAACAATGTATCTCCAATGTTAGTGCATAACCTTAAACAATATATAACTCTAATATCGAAACCTAACCTAAAACAATGTAAAACTCCAATGATACCCGGGAACGTCCCGAGGTTGAAAAATCTAATATGACATATTAATTTTACATATGAAATAGAATGATGCGCTTTACAGTTACATGCATGAAAGCTTTGGGTAGCAGCTAACCTAAAACAATTAAAAATATATCTCCAATGTTAACGCCTAACCTTAAACAATGTATAACTCTAATATTAATATCTAACCTAAAACAATGTATAACTCCAATGCTAACGCATGTTGAAAATAGAATTCATATTTACTGATTTGAACATAATTAGTGACTTGCTTATACATGATTAATGATTTACCTGAACACTTTGTATTTTTTTTTCCTGTTTGAACAAAACCCAACAAAAAATAGTCGTTTTATTCTCCGTTTTTATATAGCATTATGGTACTCGTTGGAAAGATAATAAAACACTCGTTAATTTGGTGTAATATTTTTCTTTAAAAAATCTTGTATATAAAAGATATTAACGTTTAAAAATTATGGGAGGAAACATATGAGAGAAAAATCTAATTTTGTTTTTAAATTATTTTTTTCTAAAATATCTCAATGCCACATGGGATGCCACATGACACACTCAAAGAGGAGAATGCCTCTTTGAATGCCATATCATTAAAATGGCTTTGGTTTATTATATGTATAGATATAGATATATAAAGATGACTTCTATTAAGACTCAAGGGAGTGGGGCGGCAAAAGGGGGGCGGCAATAGTTTCCCGGGCGGGAACACCGTCCCGTGGGGCGGGAAGAGGAGGGCGGTGGGGGAAAGCCGGGCGGTGGGGGGTTTGGGTGGGTGACGTGGCAGTTTTTGGTTGGGTTGTTTTTTTTTTTCTTTTTTTTATTTAACTTTAAAACAATATAATATTATTCCTTTCACCCCCTTTCCCCCCCTTCCACTACCCACAATTTTTTTTTCCCCCCACATGGGTCCCACAAGTGCCACATGGCGCTTCACCCCCCTCTTTCCCGCCCCTCCGCTCCCTCTAGTCTAATTGAGTTGAAGAGAGATCCTGTTATTTTAAAATGTGATATAAAAGGTAAAAGTAGTTTGTTTTTGACTATTGATTCTAGCTTGAACCTACTCCTCCCTTTATCTGTCTATATAGAGACATGTCCCTGCAATAATGTGAGAAAATACAACACCATGGATGCAGTAGCAAACACGTGGGCTATCTCATGTGCTCTAGTACTTGTACTTTGTGCATGGAAGATGATAGACATTGTGTGGTTGACACCAAAGAAGCTGGAAAAGATCCTGAAGAATCAAGGTTTCAAGGGAAACAAATACAAGTTGTTGTTTGGGGATCTGAAAGAACTCGCTATGGTATCTAAACAATCTAAATCTAAGCATACCAATATCGATAATGGAGAAGAAGTTCTCTCCAAGGTTATGGGTTTCGCCTATCAATCTCGGCAAAAACATGGTAAATTCTTACTTTTTAGAAATATTAAGAAACAAAAACTAGACCATCTATAATAAGGTCTAAAAATGGAAAACCCAAAAACATGTCACATCATCATCTTTTTAATGTCTAACTACTCATTTTCTCTACCTATATTTGTATATATCAAAAGTACAAATAGGCACACCACAATCTTTTTCTTTTTTTTTTTGTTATGGAAAAACACAAAAAAGATAAGCTAATCAAAACAACACCAACAATACTAAAAACATGATGATTTGATAAAAAAACACATAAAAGCATCTTCTAAGAACAACTATTGTGACTAGTTTTGGTTAAAAAAAAATTAAAAAAAAAAACTATTGTGAAGGCTCTAATTGTTAACTTTAGTCGGACACAGTTACTAAATACTATGTTGCATAACACGTGACCATTGTTTTAGAAATTAAGGTTTTAATAAATGGAAAAAATACAAATTTTTAGACAACTGTTTATTATTTACTTATGTTAAAAAATATAGGTTTAGGTTCTTTATTTAACAAGTGAGTATCCCCGTGGTATGCGGCAGGACCTCTGTAAGTATCGGCTTGAGTTATATTATCGCACTCCCTACATCAATGAAAGAGAAACTCAAAGAATAAAGTCACGATATGCTAAAAATGGTACCAATTTGTATTTTACATTGTTGTAAAACCATAAAACTGAAACTTGTACCAACTCCGAATATACAATAATACCGATCTTCAGTTGAAATCGATTTGATTCACTATGATAAAGTAGTCTAATCTATCTCTAACTTTATTAGGAGGACTTGAACCCTTAACTTTATTGCAACGGATACCATTTTACACATCTTGGTACGCTAGAACTAAGTCCCGTTGGTAATAACAAGATCTTTTTAACTTGTAGGAAGAACTTACGTCACATGGATAGGATCCAAACCAAGAGTGACTATAATGGACCCAGAGCTAATGAAACAAGTACAATCAAGGTATACAGACTTTCAAAAGTTGAGAAATAATCCGCTGGCTAGGTTAATATCAGCAGGAGTAGCCAGTTATGAAGGGGATAAGTGGGCCAAGCATAGAAAATTAATTAACCCAGCTTTCCATGTGGAGAAGCTAAAGGTATTATGATATCTAAAGTTCTTTTTAATATCCTTATAGTTATAATTATGACTAATCCTCTAGTAACTATCATTCAATTCAAAGATGAAGATCAAGTTTGCGTTTAATTTATCGATAACACCTATGTTCTCTATCCAGAATATGGTGCCAGCTTTCCAGTTGAGTTGTAGTGAAATGCTTGCGAAGTGGGAGAACTTAGTTTCGTCAACTGGATCATGCGAGTTGGATGTATGGCCTCATCTTCAAACTTTAACCTGTGACGTGATATCTAGAACCGCATTTGGAAGTAGTTATGAAGAAGGAATTCGGATATTTGAACTTATAAAAGAACAAACTGTACTTATAATGGAGGCACTGCAGTCACCTTACATCCCTGGATCAAGGTAAGTTCGATACTCTTGCAATCATGTTAGTTTATTACCATAAAATGTGGTATGTTTTTGGTAAAGCGATTTTGCATTAATAAAAAATAAATAATAGTAGATAAGGCTAATTGTTCGAATTGTGATTTCCTTATAGGTTTCTTCCAACAAAGAGGAACAGGAGGATGGAGGCAATAAATAAAGAAGTGAATCAGTCTATAAGAAGTATAATTGACAATAGGCTCAAGGAAATGAAGGCCGGCGAACTCAACTCTCATGATTTGTTAGGAATAATGCTTGATTCTAATATGAAAGAAGTTGAGCAACAGAAAAACAAGACTCATGGAATGACCATTAGTGATGTTATTAAAGAGTGCAAACTTTTTTACTTTGCTGGACAAGAAACCACTTCGGGCTTGCTTGTATGGACATTGGTTTTATTGAGTAGGCATCAAGAATGGCAGGCACGCGCTAGAGAAGAGGTTTTCAATGTTCTTGGAGACAAAGACATGGATGTGGACAAGCTAAATCACTTAAAAGTTGTAAGTGCTTATGCATACAATTGGTTAATTCACGAACTATAAAAATCATCTTTAATTTCTTTCCACATAGGTGAATATGATCTTGTACGAAGTGTTAAGGCTTTATCCTCCTGCTACTGCAATAGGCCGCCATGTTGATAAGGATACCACACTAGGAGAATTTTCGCTGCCATCTGGAGTTCAGATTCAGTTGCCGATAATGCTATTTCACTACGATGAACAACTTTGGGGTAGTGATGCCAAGAAGTTTAACCCTGAGAGATTTTCTGAAGGAATCTCCAAGGCAACTAAAAACAAACTCATTTATTTTCCCTTCGGTTGGGGACCTCGAATCTGTATTGGACAAAACTTCGCAATGTTGGAAGCTAAAATTGCGCTTGCAATGATCTTACAAAGGTTCTCTTTTGAATTTTCACCATCCTATGTCCATGCTCCTAATCTTGTTATCACCCTTCAACCCCAGTTTGGTGCTCATCTGATTATTCATAAACTCTAGTTATCTCGTGTGCAAATGCATGAGTGGAATACCCAGATTTTCGACAAATTATGATGATGATGCCCAGTTGCAGATGTTGGGTTAATCGGGTTTGGTTCACGGGTCATGGTTGAGTAGCTTATGGGTCATGGGTTGGTCATTTTAGTTCCATGTATTTAGAGGCTGAATAAAGAATAGTGGGTAGATGGATTTGACCTATTCCTACGGATGTTTAGTTGGAGAACTAAGTGAACGTTGGATTGAAGAATGGTTCATCATCTTTACCACTAATTTAGGAGATAATGTTATTTTTATTTGTATGTTTCCGTTAGAGTGTAAGCCTATTTAAGGCTTTCGTTGTTGATGAATAAAGTAACCTTTTCATTCATCTTCAATTCTATAAACCTACTGCAACTTTATATATTTTGTGAGTGTATATAGTGTTTAGAGAGGGGCCTATAGAGAGGGGCCTAAACCAACATTTGGTATCAGAGCCTAGGGCTCGAGAAGTGTCGGAGGGTAGCCTCCGCCGGCAGGTGTGTCGGTCGGCGGAGGGCGGGCATGAAAGAAGGGTTTGGGCAGCAGGTTGGCTATGCAAGGGTGTTTTACCATAGTTGGCGGCGAGTTGTTCGGGTTGGACGTTCTGGGTTAGACAACAAGGAGTACCGTTGTTTGAGGACGAGGTGACCGGGATGAACAAAGGTGCCCGTCTGTGGTTGTTCTGGGCTGTTTCATAGCAGAATACGGAGACGAAAAGTTGTTTCGAGTCAGCCGTTTGCATGAAGAGTGCCGTGTGAGACAACGGTGGTGATCGGTGATGAACACTAACGGTCCGTGGTTGTTAATGGTGATCAAAGGGGATGTGTTGTTGCGGGGATGATTTGGATCAGGTTTTGCGTGAAAAGACAAGTACTCAAGAAGTACACAAACACAAGTGTTTTGTGAGTTTAGTTTTGGTTCTGTTCTTGTTTATGTGAAAGGTGTACTTAAAAAAAGGGAAAGTGGGAGCAACAAGGTAGCTTGCTTGCTTTTTTCTTTTGATTGTAGGTGATACGCTTGTTCATGTGAAAGGGAGTCCAACCAGGTTGCGGAATAAACGAGCACGAAAAATCCATCGAAGCAGGTGGCTTTGGATTTAGTTTGCTTGGCGAATGAAAGAAAACGGTATAGGCGAGCCGGTCGCTTTGTTTTCTTTTATCGGTAGAAGAAGGCTCTTGGAACAAGTTTGATCAAAAGAGATTTAGTGACGGCTTTGGACGGGGCCGAGGTGGAGGCCAGAAGTCCGGGATAAGTCGAGTTGAGGGAAGACTTTGGATGTGATCGAGGTAAAGGTCGTGTGTTCGGCAAAAGTAAAGATGGTTCGAGAGTAGACAATGATTCAGTTGCTGTGAACAAGTGGTGTGAACAAACCGATTAAGAGGGTGCTTGTTGGGTTAATCGGGTTTGGTTCACGGGTCATGGTTGAGTAGCTTATGGGTCATGGGTCGGTCATTTTAGTTCCATGTAGTTAGTTGGAGAACTAAAGTGAACGTTGGATTGAAGAACGGCTCATCATCTTTACCACTAATTTGGGATATAATATTATTTTTATTTGTATGTTTCCGTTAGAGTGTAAGCCTTTTAAGGCTTTTCTTTGTTGATGAATAAAGTAATATTTTCATTCCTTTTCAATTCTATAACCCTACTGCAACTTTATATATTTTGTGAGTGTATAGAGTGTTTAGAGAGCGGCCCTAATCCAACAGCAGATGCACATTAAATGGGCAGTGGGCCGATGCCTCCTATACAATCCGTTGCACAAGCCTAATATAATAGGTATTAGGCCTCTGTCCATAACATCCCATTGTCAATAGAGCTTCTGCTCCATTTATTTTTGTTTTCTGAAATAGAGAGGTTTATTAGTTGATTAATGTTAACTTGTTTGTTTACTACATAATGATTAGTTATGGCTTTATTTGTTTTGTTAATTGCGTAGATACTAGACAGTTTTATTTGCAAGGATATTTCTTTATATGATCGAGGTATTTTATGTTTTATTTTAGAGTTAACAGTGATTCCCGTCCTTGAGGTTTGGGTGTTTTTGCCACATCTATCTAAAATAGTTTTTTTTTATTTTTTTATATTTTTTTTTGCAACTGGGCCCTTAGTTTTGTGTTTTATTGCCAGTTTCGTCCAATTCACTAACTCCGTTTAAAATTAAGGTTAACTTAAGGGCAGTTTAGTTTTTTATTTTATTTTTATTCTATTTTTAACTTTACTTGTAGTTTATGTTTTTAAATATTTTCATATTTTAACTTTAGTTAATAAAATGAATAGAACGATTTATAAAAGTAAAAAATCCTAACCCACCCCTAACACCCCCCCCCCCAAAACCCAGTCTCCCTTTCCCTCTTTCTCTATGAAGTCTGTATACCTATGTCAAACAGAAACTAAGAAACCTCCCCCACCTATCTATCTCTCTTCCTCTATCTAAAACTCTTTGCATCTCTTTTTTTTCCAGTTAACTAAAGTCTTGCAGCGGTGATTGTGGTTTTTGGTGGGTGGTGAACGGTGGTGATTTTTGGATGGAGGTGGTACAACGGTGGTGATTTTTTAATGGAGGTGTGCAGTATTGGTCGTTGTTTTAGGGGGAGGAGTTGCGGCAATTGTGGTGGTTTAGGGTGGAGGTGGTACAATTGTGGTAATTTTAGTGTAGAGTTCATACAACAATGGGTTTAGGGAGAGTGGTGGTGCACCGGTTTTGGGCTTAGGGTGGGGATGGTGTGTAGCAATCATGGGTTTAGTGTGGTGACCGGTGGTGGTTGTCCGGTGGCGGTGGTGATTATGTTAGTTGAGGTGGTGGTTTTCTGATTGTGTCAGGTGATTGTGATGCTGGTAGTGGTGTAGGCAAAAAGTTTAAAATGCCACTCATTAAGTAGGAAAATGTCAAAATCATCCCTTAGTTAATGTTAGATTTTAATAGAAGTAGCCATTTGGATGAAAATGGTAACAAATACAAACCTGAGGGGTCCAATTACAAAAAAAAAAATCAATTTTGGATGGATGTGACAAAAATGCCCCAATCTCAAAAACGAAATTGACTCTTAACTCTATATTTAAACTAGTATTTAACCCGGCGCGTTGCGGCCGTCGCTTGTTGCAACATGTTAAACAACATAGCTAAATGACTTGAAAATTTTATAGAAAACAAAGGAGTAAACATTTGAACAAATCAAAATCTTCAAGAAGGTAAAAAATCAGACACCAAACAGGAA
>JAUTDX010005697.1:0-22519 GCA_030844895.1 Ambrosia x helenae
GATGAAATCTGAGAAAGAAGAATGAAATCTAGGACAAAGGAACCATATTTCTGGGTCACAAACTCTGATATTAACTTCTTGACCAAATCCTAGATTTGGACCTCAGATTTCTTAAAGAAATCTGGAATCTTGACAAGTGGGAAAGTTAAAATACATGCACCTTATCCTGATCTACCAAACAAAGACTTTCTATCCCTTGTCAACCTACAAAACAATAAGTTGATAAATAAACAATTGTTTATTCATCAACTTGGATTAATACTTCTCTATAAATAGAAGACATCATATGAAGGAGAAGATTGCGAAGGGTGTGAATGTGAGTGGGTGATATACAAAAGCAAACATTTGCTCTCAACTGTTATATCTTTTCACACATACTCCAAACCACATTCACAACAGCCATAAGAATTCTTTTGAGTCATTCTTTTGTAAAGTGTAAACATGATTCTTGTTAAGAGGTGGTCACTATATAAAAACTCAAAACTTCTTAAAAACGTGTGTGTGTTCTATTTGTCTCTGAAATTCTAATTTCTCATTCCTTAGATTGATTATACTCATTGCCACTTGATTCAAAGTGAGGCTGATACTTCTGGGACCAACAATTGGGTGTCAGAGTAGCTTGAATAAGTTATTTTCATAGAGATCCCTACTATTAAAAGAACTATTTAAGCTCAAATCTTAAACGTTTTAACCAAGTATCTTTAATTACCACTTTTAACAAATGACAAGCTTTCAAAGTTGGAACTCTGATTTCCAGATGGGTTCGATGTCTAAGCCTCCCACACTTGTGAGAGAGGAATACCCCCAGTGGAAAGTCAGGATGATCAACTTCTTAAATGGACATGATCATCGTCTATACCAATACATTGTGTGTGGACCGTACATCCCCATGATGGAAATACCAGCAGTTCTAGAAACTGATAAAACACAAGAGATTTCTGCCACCAGAGCTCCTAAGGATAAAATTTCTAGGGAACAAAGGATAAGGAAAACTATGGCAATTAATGAAAGAGACAAATCATTAATGATTATGGCTCTTCCAAATGACATATTTTCTCATGTAGATGCCTGTTCATATGCAAAGGAAATATGGATAAATTGGAAAATCTATGTGAGGGAAGGGAAAAGATGAGAAGAAACAAAGAACAAATTGTCACGCGGGACGGTTTTCGTGCAAACCCAAAAAAAGTCCAAGCTGTCGAGCGAATGCCTTCCCCCGCCTCCATCAAGGAGGTTCAAACGCTAATGGGCCGCCTAGTGGCCCTCAACCGCTTCCTTTCTAATTACGCTTCAAGGTAATTTCCATTCATGGATACCTTGAAGAATTGCTTGAAAAAGAGCAATTTCCGCTGGACGCCCAATGCAGAAACAACTTTCAAAGAGATGAAGCGATGTTTGATGAACCACCCAACTTTAATTACGCCTCTACGAAGGAACTGCTAACGATGCACCTCTCTGTCACGAAACGAGCAGTGGGCACAGTATACCTAGTATATCGCAAAGGAGTTCAACCAACGATTTACTACTTCAGCCGCACTCTCTTAGATGCGGAAATAAGATACTCAACAATGGAAAAGCTAGTCCTTGCGCTGACACACGCGTTAAGAATATTGCGGCGCTATTTCCAAGAACACCCTATTGACGTTTTAACTGACTACCGAATCAATGACGTACTTTGCAAACCAGAATTGTCGGGTCGCCTCGCAAAATAGGCGATTGAGCTCGGGGAACATATCATCAATTACAAGCCTAGACCCGCAATTAAAGGACAAGTACTCGCCGACTTCGCAACGGAAATACCCGCCAACAAGTATCAAGACTGATTAGCGGAAAAAAGCCCGTGCGACCCCAAGACGAAACGGAAAAATGGTCCCTATACACCGGGGCCTCAAATAACGACGGGTCGGGTGTGGGACTATGCCTTATCAACCCAGATAACAAGGAATTCACATACACCATCCGCCTTGATTTCCAAAGAACGAATAATGAGGCGGAATATGAAGCGCTACTGACAGGCCTTCGCATTGCGAAAAAAAGTGGGGGCCGGCTGCCACGTCGAAGCGCGTGTGGATTCAATGCTTGTTGCAGGACACATTAATGGGACTTACGACGCCAGAGACGCAACCATGGCTCTTTACCTTAAACAGGCCAACTACTCATGCGCAGGTTTCATTCATGTACAGTCATCCATATCAACAGGAGACAGAATAAACTAATTGAGGCGCTCAGTAAAATGGCTTCAACGGTTTTTAACACATGGGAAAGGAGATCTGCGTTGAATTGTTAGATAAACCATATGTTACCTAACGACAAGTCAACGTCATCCAAACAGGCAACGTGTCCTAAATGACGCCAATCAAAGCCTCCTTGGCTGCCGAACCCTGCCTGAGAATAAATCAGAGGATTGGAAGCTTCAATACAAGGATCTACACTATCAGCCGACCGACTGAGTACTTTACCGCCGATCCTAACTGGGGCCGCTACTCCACTGTGTTGACTCCGTAGATGCATCTTTCCCCATCAGAGATATTCATGAGGGCATCTGTGGCTTACATGTTAAACCAAAATGATAAAACATGTAGTGTTGAAGAAAAGTAAATCTAGGAACCAAGACTGAACAAAGTGAAGAACATCTAGAAAAGGTTTCAAAAAGAAGAGATAAAGATTCACGAAGAAGATATCTTTGAAGACAAAGACAATGAAAGACAAACACAACTCCTTTCTGATGAAATCTGGGAAGAAGACTGAAATATGGGACAAAGGAACAAGATTTTGGGGATAAAACTCTGATATTGACTTATTGACCAAATGCCAAATTTAGACTTCAGATTTCTGGAAGAAATTTGGAATCTTGACAAATGGGAAGGTTAAGTGCATGCACCTTGCACCTTGATCCAAATCAATCATGCAACGACTTTCTTTCCCTTTTCAACCTGCAAAACAACAAGTTGGTAAATAAACAATTGTTTATTCACCAACTTGGGATCAATACTTCTCTATAAATAGAAGACATCATAAGAAGGAGAAGATTACCAAGGGTGAATGTGAAAGTGTGTAATATACATAGCAACCATATGCTCTCATTAGATATATCTTTTACACATACTCCACACCACATTCACAACAACCATAAGAATTCTTTTAAGTCATTCCTTTTTAAAGTCTAAACGTGATCCTTGTCAAAGGAGGTCAATATATAAAACTCAAAACTTCTTAAACACTTGTTTGCTCTATTGTTTCAAATGCTGATTTCTCATTCCCCACATTGTTTATATATCTCGCTGAAATCTCATTACCATTTGATTTAAATTGATGCTAATACTTTTGGGACCAAAATTGCCCGCGTGGCCCAAAATGGTAGCCGCAAAACTGATGAACGCAAGGTACTACTGGCCAGGCATGCACCTTATGTAGTGGCAGAGCTTCGCAAATGTGACTCATGCAAGCGCCACGCGCCAAACACCATGTGCCCCAAAAACGACTTAGTGTTGGTCACTGCGGCATGGCCATTCCAGAAATGGGCAATCGACATTGTCGGGCCTTTCCCAACTACGCCAGGAAAAATTAAGTTTCTGATCGTTGCCATAGACTACTTCACCAAATGAGTTGAGGCAAAGCATCGAGCGAAGATTGATAGGGCCACGTCAAGAAATTCATTTGGAAGTTCATCATTTGCAGATTCGGCTTACCATTCCATCTTTTGAGCGACAATGGAACGTAGTTCGCAGACCAGTACCTATAGGACTGGCTAGCGTAACTAGGCATCCAACACATCTTCTCATCTGCCACGCACCCACTAGGCAACGGACAAGTCGAAAGAGCAAATAGAAGTCTTGTCGAAGGCATCAAAGCGCGGCTCGGAACCAAGCGCACGGGTTGGGTAGATGAGGTCCCCGCACGTCCTATGCGCTCATCGCACCCTGACCAAAACATGCAATGGTGAAACTCCGTTAAGCCTCATATACGATTCTGAGGCCGTCATACCCGCTGAAATTGGATGCTCTTCTGCAAGGGTCCTCATGGCGGACAAGGAACTAATGAAACTGAGCTCCGCTTAAACCTTGACTTGCTAGAAGAACAACAAAAACTCGATGCAATCAAGGAACCCAAGTACAATTGTTGGGCCATATAATTAAAGGTTTGCGTTTGGTTTGGGCTTACATGTATTAGTAATGGGTTCGGCCTGATAAAGGCCTTTTGTATGGTGAACCGCCCTATGTGACTATAAATAGGGGTTTGCTTGATCGGTTTGGGTTGGCTAGTCTTTTGTTATTTTGTTCTTGTTATTCTCGGCTAGTAGGTGTACCAGACGAGTCATAGAACTCGTGTGCACTTTGATCAATAAAATCATTCGATTCAAAGTTCTTCTTTGTTCTTTACATATAATCATTGTTTCCGCCTTTGATTGTGTGTGTGTTTGATACCTGGAAGTGAAGATCTTGGACTTACAATTGGTATCAGAGCCTAAGTAGTCTTCTTAAGGCTCGGTTTTGGTATCATTCGAAGAATCAAAGAAGTCATCAGTGGAAGAATCGAAGAATCAGGTTGTTTGTTGATTAGTTTGTATCGATTTCTTGATTATATCTTATATTACTAATCATGTTCTCTCTTGTGGAAGGTTTCAACCGTATGATTATCTTGTTTTAATTAGTTTGTTCTTTAAATTTTTTTGAAACAAGGAGTTTGATTTGTTTTCCTGAAAAATCTAAAGTGTTTGCTAAGATTTAGGAAGGTTTTGAAACGGTTTTTTTAAGGAGATCTGTTTCCAAAAAAAAATTTCAATATCTTGATCTCCAAAATTGTAGGAAAGGTTGTTACACTTTGGCAGGTTACCAAATAAGGGAGTTCGACCTCAAAGCTGAGTTCTACCTCAACGCTGAGTTCTACCTCAAAGCTGAGTTCTACCTCAAAGCTGAGTTCGACCTCAAAGCTGAGTTCTACCTCAACGCTGAGTTCTACCTCAAAGCTGAGTTCTACCTCAAAGCTGAGTTCAACCTCAAGGCTGAGTTCTACCTCGAACCTGAGTTCTACCTTGAACCTGAGTTCTACCTTAAACCTGAGTTCAACCTACAAACCTGAGTTCTACCTTAAACCTGAGTTCAACCTACGAACCTGAGTTCTACCTCAAACCTGAGTTCAACATTGAACTAATTGGACAATCCTCTGACTCAAATCAATATTGTTCCTTTAAAATCAAACTATTCTAATAATTTTAAGTTTTGTTTTCAGAAATGGACAACTTGATTAATCAGGCTAATCTGAATGGACTTGATGCTAATCAGCTCTTAGTAGCTGCAACTGTTGATAAAGCTATGGAATCTGTGATTGGAACTCACCAGAAAATACCCGTGCTGCAACTTGGAATGTCTTATTCTGAATGGAAGTTCAGGTTCATCCAAGTTATGAAGATCAAGGATGCTAAGGCTCTGAGATCTATTCTGAATGGTCCCTGCGTGATTACATATGTTGTGAATGAGGTGACTGGAGCCACAGCTATAAAACCAGCAGAGCATTATACTGATGAAGATCAGGAGAAAGTTGACATTGACAACAGAGCAGCTGCATACCTTAATCAGGCACTCTCTCCCGAAGTGTCAATTGGGGTTCGTGATTGTGTTACTGCCAAAGAACTCTGGGAAGCTCTTGAAAATCTGTATGAAGGAAATGAAGAGATGAAAGAAAGCAGAAGAGAAATGCTGAGTCAAAAGTTTAACACCTTTAATCACATTCCTGGTGAAACTCTAGAAAGCCAAATTCAGAGATTTGTGGCATTGGTTAGTGAAATGAAAGCAAATGACATGGTGGTGGATAACTCTGTGATGAACAAGAAGCTGCTTAACACCTTACCTAGAAGTTGGGATTCTAACGTCACTCTGATCAAGAGAACCAAAGATTTGGCAAGACTCACCTTATCAGAAACAATCTCTCTGATCAAGTCTTATGATCTTGATGACAAACAACGATATATGACTCAGACTGCAAGTTATAACAATGCTATCATTGCCTCTCCCAGCAATGCTCTTATCTCACAACAAGAACCTCCACGACACTCGTTGTACTCTTATCCCTCCAGTGGATCATCATACCCTCCAATCTTTGCACCTAAGAATTCTGTAAATCAAAGCTCTTCATCAGTCACCCCAGCACAATCCTCATCTACATCACCACTTACATCTCCAGCTACACCTCAGTCAACCGTGAAAATTCCAAAAGAGCTTGAAAATAACTTGAGTCTATTTGCAGGGTTCATGAACTGCTACAACGCTTTTCTTGCAGGGCAGCTTACTACAAAAGATATTGGAGCCCGTGATCTTGATGATGTTAATCAAGATGATGTGGAAGAAATGGACTTGACTTGGCAGATTGCTATGGTGGTACATAGAGCTAACAAATTTGTGAAGAAGACAGGGAGAAATGTGTGGGAGAATCCAGCCAAGAAATTGGGTTGGGACAAGATGAAGATAAGGTGTTACAACTGCGATGAACCAGGTCATTTTGCTCGAGAATGCACCAAGCCCAAGAAGGAGACTGATCCTCTTACTCCTGTGATTACTGCTACTGCATCAACTCCTGGTACTCATGCTTCTGTCACTCGTTCTGAACCGGCATCAGCAGCATCAAACTCAAACAAAGCTATGGTTGCACAATCGGGAAGTGGATGGAACTGGTCATCTCAGGTTGAAGAATTGCAGATTGTTGAAGACTCTGTGTATAAAGCTCTTATGGCACAGATGGATGACGATTATGTTCCGTCTGCAGCTGAGGTACATTCTGAAATTTTAGCTGAATCTTGTTGCACTGATAGATGTAGATTAAAAATTAAAGGTTTTAGAGAAGAAACTCTCTCCGCATTCAAGCAGCTTGAATACGAGAAAATGGCCACCTGGGACATGAAAAAGAAATTTAATTCTTATAAAGAAATGGTCGAAAAACAAAAACTCGATATCAAGCGCTTGCATCAGGAGGTGAGTGATCACAAATGCAGATATCTGCATTTCAAAAGACTATCTGATACCTTAAGTGCGGAGTTGATCAGTTTGAAATCTCAATTTGAAAATGCTGATTTTCATTTTAAAAAATTCGACTGCTCAAGTGAAAAGGTTGAGAAAATTATTCACTCCCAGTTAAGGTTCAGAGAAAAGGAAGTAAGAACAAGGGATTGGGATTTGCAGAAATCCCACCACCATTCAATGAAAATTACTCCTCAATTCCTATGACTGATGCAGAATTATTGGCTTTACCTCTTAAAGGTTATGGTCCTCAAATAGAAGAGCCAATAAATAGAACAGAATCTGCTCCCATAACAATCTCTAAGCCTAAATCTGTCAAAATCAAAATTTCAGAACCAAAAACCCAGAAACAGCAAGCTAAAAGGTCTTTAAACAAAGTTTTTGTTAAATCTTTGAATGTTGAAAAACAGACTGAGATTTTGGACTTTGATAAAAACAAAGAAATCGACAGAGTTTTTGAAGTTCAAAAGGATGAGGTTAAAATGTCTTCTGAGGCAAATGACTCAGTACCGGTTTCTAAAGAACCAGAACTTGAACCAAACTCAAATACATCATCTGGTTTTGACTTCTTGAAACAGCTTAGAGAACTTAGTTTAAAACAAATGTTCAAAAATGAAGAAAATGAATCTGTTTCACATGATCACTCAAGTCATTCAGAGATGAATGAGTTGGAATCTATTTCCGTAACAGATTCAGTGGACACCCTTGAGTCAAACTATCAGTCATGTGAGACAGATTCATCTTCTGACAAAGAATTTGAACTGAATGAGTCAGTATCTGAGTCTGTGACAGATTCATCTCTATATGATTCAAAGGAAAAGGGTTCTGATTTCTCTGTTTCTTCTGCAAGTGAAACTGTATCTGTTACAGACAATTCGAATGTGTTAAATGATTTGAATGCTACTAACCTGATTGACTCTTGTGCAGACTGTGTAATTGTTGAGGATTGGGTAGATGATGGGGATGAAGTCGACGATTCTGATTTACTTGCTTTTAATAACTCTCTTCAGAAAAACAATTTTTCAATTTCTGCTAAAGACAATAGTGTTTGTGTGGGCTCGTTTGTTTTGAGCATAAAACCTTGTGATGTGTCGTCTAACGCTTTGATTGATTGTTCTGATTCTGTTATTTTGACAAATGTTGGTGATTCAACGAAAAATCTTTTGGTTAAGAAAAACGGTAAAGGAGGAGTTGGAAAGTATGTTCCACCAAAACATGTTTTACCAAAATACGCGAAACAGAATTCTTCAAGTCAGGGAAAAGGGCATTCTAAAACAACACCACAAGGTGGTCAGACTTTATCCAGAACACCTGGATCTGATAAGCCTGCAACCTTTCAGGGGGATTTACATGTCAAACGTCAAATTTGTTATGAATGTGGAATCCCCGGACACATAGCCAGAAATTGTAAAACTCAAGCAAGTTGGAAGCATCAGAAGGCTCCAAACGGGAAACTCAATCACTCCAAGCCTATGAAGGTTGAAACAACTAAGGCAATGAAGAGTGATAAATCCAAGGTGAAGCCTTCTGATGGAAATTGGAATAGAAATAAAAAGTTCAATCGATCTGGTAAGATGACTAAAATTCAAGAAGAAGCCTCTCATGGTTTCTTAAATTCAATGAAGAAAATGGTTTCAAAATGCAAATCATACTGGAAACCAAAGACATCTATTCCAAGTTCTTCCCCGTCTGTAGGATCATCGTGTTCTGTTAAAAATTTATCTGATCTAAATGAATTTATCTCTTCTACTGACATGTGTTGGATGAAAGTTCAATACATGGATAAAAATGGATTGCCCAAATCTACTATGGCTTGGGTTCCTGTAACTAATTAATCCCGCATCATGTGCAGGAACGGCTGTGGAGGACTATCATTCGTCTTTGGTACATTGATAGCGGCTGTTCAAGGCACATGACCGGAGACTTATCCCAGCTGACTGACTTGGAATTTTTCAATGGTGGATTTGTCTCCTTTGCGGGAGGTGAAAAGGGTCAAATTACTCAACGCGGAACGGTAACAAATGGTGCTCTTAGATTTAATAATGTGAATTATGTCCCAGAGTTGAAACACAGCCTACTGAGTGTATCACAAATCTGTGACAATGGCTATTCAACTCACTTCACTGATAAAGGGTGCTTGATTTTAAAACCTGGAGTTGTTATTCCAGAGGAATGGGTTTTACTAAAGTCTGAACGTCGAGGAAATGCCTATGTTATAGACATGAATCGACCTCCATCCGAAAAAGTAACTTGTTTGTTTTCCAAAGTCTCTCAACACAATGCCATTCTGTGGCATCGTCGTCTTGGACATGCAAATGCTAAAAACTTAAATCGTCTTGCTAAATTGGAATTGGTTAGGGATCTCCCAGTAAAAGATTTCTTAACAATCGAAAAGTGTGTGGCATGTGCTCAGGGAAAACATCATCGAAAACCTCATCACCCAAAATTGGTGAATACCATTGACTCTTTACTGCAGTTACTTCACATGGATCTTTTTGGTCCAGTGAATGTACTTAGCATTTCTCGTAAAGCCTTTTGTTTAGTAATTACAGATGACTACTCACGTTTTACTTGGGTTTTCTTTTTGGCTAACAAAAGTGAGACTGCAGAAATCATTAAACAATTTATTGTGTTAATGGAGAATCAGACCAATATGAAGGTGAAGGGAATCCGTTGCGACAACGGAACTGAATTCAAGAATGCAGAACTGAATCATTACTGTGCTCAGAAGGGGATCGCTAGACAATTCAGTTCAGCAAGGACACCACAACAAAATGGAGTGGCAGAACGACGAAATCGCACTCTGATTGAGGCAGCCCGTACTATGCTGTGTGATTCAAAACTGCCAACCTTTTTCTGGGCAGAGGCTGTAAACACGGCCTGTTATGTGCAAAACCGTGTTCTAGTTAACAAAGCACGAATGAAAACACCCTATGAAGTTCTTTTTGGTGCTAAACCTTCTGTCAAGCACTTTCGTGCTTTTGGCTGTCCATGCACTCTACTGCATCTGGAGGCTACACCAAAATTTGATGCAAAAGCTGACGATTGCTATTTTGTTGGTTATGCCGGCAAGACTGCATATCGTGTTTATAATAAGAAAACTAAACAAATCGTAGAGTCGTTCGACGTGCGTTGGCTAGAAGAAAATGAAACTGATGCAAGAGTGGGACCTGACTGGTTATTCGATTATGAAAGTCTCTTTCGATCTTTCAAGCTTTTTGATGAATTGTTTGTTGATAATGACACAGGTTCTGCAGGTCCATCATCTACACTCACCTCATCTCCTTTGAATGATACTGCAGCAGATGAGGGGGATGTTGCTCCTACATCCTCTCCCACATTATCTAGTGTTCCGTTGGTACAGCACATTCCTCATGTTTCAAATGTTTCACCTGAAGAAACCCCATCTCTGATTCCTTCAGTTTCTGTTCCTGATGCAAATCAGACTGATCCTATGTTGGAATTAGATGACGAAGATTTTTCTTCCGCTAATCTATCTCCTGCATTCCATGATCCCATACCTCCTGAGTGTACGGCAGAACCACATGATTCTGATGATGCTGAGGAACTTGTCACCAACAATGATTCTTCTGTTCCTGATGTGGCGATTCCTACAATAATTCAGAGGGATCACCCTTTGGAGAATGTCATTGGTCCAGTAGATGCAGGTGTCCTGACAAGAAGTCAAACTGGGAACATCAATAAATGTCTGTACTCATGTTTCATCTCGCAGATCGAACCAAAAACTATTACAATGGCCTTGCAGGAGCCGAGCTGGGTTGATGCGATGCAAGATGAACTTAATCAATTTGAGAAGCTTCAGGTGTGGAAATTGGTAAAACTGCCTCCGGGTAAACGCCCTCTTGGTACAAGATGGGTCTATCGAAATAAACGGGACGACAGCGGGGTGATTGTTCGCAACAAAGCAAGACTGGTCGTACAAGGATTCAGACAGATTGAAGGATTGGATTATGATGAAGTGTATGCTCCCGTGGCTAGGCTAGAGGCAATTCGAATATTTCTTGCCTATGCCTCCTTTATGGGATTCACAGTCTATCAGATGGATGTTAAGACCGCTTTCCTTTATGGAGCTGTGAAAGAAGAGATATATGTTGGTCAACCACCGGGTTTCACAAACCCACTATACCCTGAGCATGTGTACAAATTGGACAAAGCACTATATGGGTTGCATCAGGCACCACGTGCTTGGTATGCTACCCTGACTGAACACTTGCTTGCAAATGGGTACACTCGTGGTGTAATTGATCAAACCTTGTTCATCAAGAGAGTTGATGATGATCAGATTCTGGTGCAGATTTATGTAGATGACATCATTTTTGGTTCTACTAGTACAGCCCTGTGCACAGAATTTGAAGACGTAATGAAAAAACAGTTTGAGATGAGTGCTCTTGGGGAAATGACTTTCTTCTTGGGTCTGCAAGTTCGTCAAAATGAAGAAGGGATCCTCATTCATCAAGGCAAATATGTGGATGATATTCTTGCCAAGTTCAACTTTAAGGATGTCAAGCCGGCACAGACCCCTATGTCAGAGAGACCAGGTCTAACTCAAGACTTGGAAGGCGAAAATGTGGGAGAAACACTGTATCGTTCCATGATTGGCTCCCTAATGTACCTAACCGCCAGCAGACCTGACATCATGTTCGCTGTGTGTCAATGCGCCCGATATCAGGCTAATCCTAAACTCTCTCATCTAAATGCTGTTAAGAGAATCTTTAGATACCTTAAGGGGAAACCCAGATTCGGTCTGTGGTATCCTAGAGATTCTCCATTTGATTTATTTGCTTTTTCTGACAGCGATTTTGGAGGCTGTGATATTGACAGGAAATCCACCTCTGCTGGATGTCAATTTTTGGGGGACCGGCTTATTGCCTGGCAATGTAAGAAGCAGCAAACAGTTTCTGTCTCCACAGCAGAAGCGGAGTATGTTGCCGCGTCAGCTTGTTGCTCTCAAGTTATCTGGATGCAACACCAATTGGTGGATTACGGTTTGGATTTCACTCTAACTCCCATTTATTGTGATAATGATGCAGCTATCCAAATTGTGAAAAATCCAGTTCAATTTTCTAAAACCAAGCACATTGCCATAAAAGAGCATTTTATCCGCGACTCTTTCAACCAGGGTTTAATTGTTCCCGAACAAATTCATACTGACGACAATGTCGCAGATCTTTTTACAAAACCGGTTGATCGAGCTCGTTTTGAAACACTTTTGGAACTGCTCAGGATGGTCCATTTCGAGGACTGAGTTGGTCAATAACAAAAATATTTTTCGTTTAAGTTGTAAATTTGTTCTTTACATTTTTCTCAAATTTCAAGCACAAATTTAGGGGGATGTATATCCTCAGAAAAATACAAAAATATTAAAATTAAAAAAAAAAAAAAAAAAAAAAAAAAAAATCTTGCCGTCATGCGAGAAATGAAATGAGTTTTCACAAATGGATAAAGGCTGCTGTCTCATGTAAGACGAGTATTGAAAAAGTTTTGGCTCTATTGTGATATGCTGGTAGGCTTAGTCCTGATGGCTGAAAAGTAAATGATCTAGTGAAGCACTGAAATTAAATAGACGACCTCAGTTAGGAACATCACTTGGAATCCGGTACAATTTCTATTTGAATGCTTGTGTGATGTCCCAAAGCATAACACTGTGGTCTAGGTCTGAAACCTTTTCTGTTTAACTCATGTGTCTCCTCTGTTTTGTGTCAACAAAGACCTGGAGATGCTAGGCAACAAGGACTTCTGCTGCATCCAGATATATGCTGACCTAGTTCC
Organism: Ambrosia x helenae; assembly: GCA_030844895.1. NCBI lineage: Eukaryota > Viridiplantae > Streptophyta > Magnoliopsida > Asterales > Asteraceae > Ambrosia > Ambrosia x helenae. Next base: position 12,801 of record JAUTDX010005697.1, read on the forward strand.
TTGTTGTCGTGCTGTAGATCATTCTCACCAAAAAGAGACCTTGTGTCCAAAGATATCCTGATTGTCCCTCTGCTGCATCCAGATATATGCTGACCTGGACACAGTCAGGACGTCATAAAAGAGACCCTCTAGAGTCCAAAACCCAAAGCCTTCGTTATTTGAGAAATCATCTGACGTGTGCATTATACCAAATCTCTTGTTGATCTATTCTATTCTTTTCTCAATCCAGTCCCAGTCAAGGTTTCAGAATTCTAGAACAGATACTGTGAAAATATGCGGTAGGGAAACTACTTGCATGATAGAATGTACCATTCGTGGTTCTAGGATTTGATGGTGACTTGATTGAGTATTTTTAATAAAAATGGAAAAACATGATAAAGAGACATCACTGATCGTCACACAAGAAGGCCTAAGGAATAAGTTTAAGCGGACAAAAATACTGGCAATTGCTTAGATCAGCTTGAGTAGATCAGTGTTGATGAGTGCAGCTTGGCCTAAGTCTTGGTGATTTGATCTTGTAGGCAAAAATTTTACACTAAGTTTGGTATTTATCATTAATTTTATTTTTTTTTTTTTATTCTTTATTTTTTATTTTTGTTTTCTTAAAAATTTTGACCAGTTCACAATCGGATTTGGACCCGTGTTTGTTTTTTTTGAAATTCATTTTAAAATTGGAAAGAACATTTATGGGGATGGGTATTAGAACCGGGCCCACCACATGTATGGTGGGCCACACAAAATCTCGAAGGTTAAAAAAAAGGGGAAAGGTCAGCCGTCTTTTTGTTACCTCTCCTCGAAAAATTTACAAAGTTTTTCAAAAACATATCCTTTCTCTTTCTCTCTCTATTCACACATCCACACACACACATAGTCTCAATCGGTTTTATCAGTATTTGATCATCATGTCTGGATCGAAGTCAAGGAAGAAATCAGATGCTCCTCATGTTCCAAAATTTGAAAACAGTCACAATGTGGTTTGTTATCTCTCCGATCCTCCAGAGGAGCACAAACAAGAATTCGGATCACTGATTGTTGGGCTCAATACGTGTAGAACTGCACACGCTATGAGGGAAAATCCAGTAGTTTGCTCTGATTGGATAACTGAGTTCTGGGACAATTCTGATGCAAAGAAAAGGGACACGATGATTCGTTCCAAGGTCAGAGGAACTGAAGTAACGATATCTGAGCAGGATATTCGAGACGTGCTATTTTTTGGGGACTCTCCATCTGATCCTGTGAGTTTTCCAAAAGAAAAGATTGTTCCGGTGTTAAAGAAAATGGGATATGAGGGTGAGCTGACAACACCTCCTTATTGGAAGAAGTTGTTTCCTAGCTACTGGAGGTTGTTGGTACATATGTATTTGGCAAGTCTGGGAGGAAACAAAAGCGGATTGGACCACATGGGTTTGAAATATGCATCAGGGATGATTGCGTTGATAGAGGGTTGGGAATACAATTACTCAAGGTCTATTTTTGAAGACATGATTGTGAATGTGAAGACTTTAAACAAGTACTACTTCTACAAATTTCCTAGATTTGTTCAAATGATTCTGGAGTCTAAATACCCAAAGCTTGAAAGAACTGTTTCAACTTATGATAAGAAGTGTATGGCTCCTCAAATCTTTGGTCTGATCAGGCAAGTTCGAAAAGATTCAATGCAAATATTTGAGGGAAAGTATCCACTGGTGAAGTTTGGAAAATTCAGTGAGATAGTTGAGGAAGTTCCAGCTCCTCCATCAGCAATAATTGCCGAAGACCATGATGTTCAGATCATTGAACCTGCTCCTGCTGAGAATCAAACGATACCTGAGAACATAGATTTATCAGACATTGAGAGCGAGGAAGAAAACGTGGTTGATGAAAATGTTGAGACTGAAGAGGAAGAGGATGTGGAACCAGGTGTGGAATTGGAGTTTGATGATTTGCTTGATGAAGACAATGTAGTGGAAAAGAGTGCTAATACAGCTGATGTCACAGTACAGCCGGAAGTTGGAATTCATTCTGTAGAACAGCTTGTTGAAATACTCAAAGCTGTTCGTGATACTGAGCAAAGTAATCCTGTATTTGTGTCATCATCTGGAGCGACTGAAGAGACTGAAGATCCAAGTGCTGATCTGCCACCTCGAAAAAGGAGCAAACGGGATCCCAGATTAATCGCGAATGTTGAAAACTTATCTGGTGCTGAAACTGCTAATCCCTCCTCCACGTCAGACACTCTCCTTGTTACACCTGTTCCAGCTACTGAGGCGTTCTCTCAATATGTAAGTAAAGCACCAGTTACAGAGAGGATCGCCGAAGATGTTGGATCGTCTAGGGACTCTGATACTGGAAAAATTTTGTTTGATGAAGAAGCCTTTAAAAGGGCTCAGGATGCTTATCTGGCAGCTAAAGCTAAAGGAAAAAGTGTTGATGTTGAATTTCAAACGACTGAAGAAAGAGAGGCTGGTTCGGGTGGAATCAACAGTGATGAGGATTTGTTTGCTGAGGTGGACGTTCATGGATTACAGACAAGAATTCTGAAGCTTGAAACTGATAACATTTGGCTTACTGCTCAAGTTGAAAGTCTGATGGATACAGTTACAGAGAAGAATCAGAAAATTAGTGAACTGGAGTCAAGTTTGGGTGATGTCTCTGCCAGGTTGATGAATTTAACTCAGAAACTGGAAAATAAGTTTGGGAAGGAGTTTTCAGAGACAACTTCGTTTGTAGAAAAGGTTATGACACCGGAAGAGCGAGAGCAAGCTTTGAAGGAACACAATGAGCAGATGACGAAGTACTATAATGATCAGATCCCTCGTGTTCGAGACCGTCGTCCTGGAAGTTCTTATGTGCTCAAGAACGTTGCTGAACCGTCTATAGATCCTATGGAGGAACACCCTGAGCGATATGTCACCATCACTAGTGATCGATATGATACTTATGGCAATCGAACTGGGATAGAGTGCTGGCGATACAATGATGATAAAGGTGTGTTTGTGGTGCATAGGAAGAATGGAGCAGTTGAGTATTACGCTTCTACATCTGCTTTCAACTCTTGGACCAAGATTGACTTAACAGAACTTGCAAGAGCTCCGTTTATTAATCAGACTAGAAATCCAAGAAACAAGATTGGGGTCACGTTCCACAAAAGGATTCAGGAGCAAGCTAAGGTGAATTTCAAGGATATGAAAACCGCTAGCTCGATGTTGGTTAAGTACAAAGGTTTGTTGGATGCTGAGGGTAAACCATTCAAGACGGTTCAATGGCCACCTACGGATAAGCTGAAGACTATCCCATTGAGCAGACCTATGGATAAAGGGTGTCTGAAAGATATGAACTTCTGGGTATATGATCCAACTTCGGCTTCAGCAGTCATAGTGTGTGATACTGACGAGTTTAGAATTTATGATGCCAAGGATTTGATGTCGCTGCATTCTGACGATATTGAGGTGTTGGCAAGACATCAAATTCAATGTGATCCTAAATATGAAGTATGTGCAAAATCTTTCACTAGTGCAGTTGCTCAAATTAACAACTTTGGGTTGGCGTCTGACAAGAGAGGAAGAGTTGAGACTGCTTTGTTTGGTCAGCATGTTGGAAAGTCACCTGAAGAGTGGAAGCGGATTCTGAAGAACACTAAGAAGAGTTTGAAGAAACGCAGGAAAAGATCGCAGTAACTACTAGGTGTACCAAACACAAACCTAGGGGGATATTGTTGGGCCATATAATTAAAGGTTTGCGTTTGGTTTGGGCTTACATGTATTAGTAATGGGTTCGGCCTGATAAAGGCCTTTTTGTATGGTGAACCGCCCTATGTGACTATAAATAGGGGTTTGCTTGATCAGTTTGGTTGGCTAGTCTTTTGTTATTTTGTTCTTGTTATTCTCGGCTAGTAGGTGTACCAGACGAGTCATAGAACTCGTGTGCACTTTGATCAATAAAATCATTCGATTCAAAGTTCTTCTTTGTTCTTTACATATAATCATTGTTTCCGCCTTTGATTGTGTGTGTTTGATACCTGGAAGTGAAGATCTTGGACTTACAACAATCAACAATAGGAGCGCTACTACAACCAGCGCGTAAGGGTGTGCAAATTCAACGTTGGACATTACGTTTTCCACAATAACGAAGCATCCAACCAATAACGACAAGGAAAATTGTAGGGAAGGGTGCCTACGCATTAGAAAGATTAAACGGCACGCCTATCCCAAGATCCTGTAATGCGGCACAATTACGCGCATATTTTATTTAGTCCACTTGTAATTTTGGCTACACATGCCTATGTATTTCATGATCAATGAAATTTTTTCTTTTCTATAACTGTTGTCCTATTTATCATTCGCGCTACAGTCTTCAAGGCATAAAGTTATTAACATTCAGCGCCGGACTGCGCACATACATGATAATATGCAGAGTTTTAGTTAACATTTGGTATATTATCCTACGCGACAAATTAACAAAATACAACGCACGCAAAACAAATAAGAAAATATAAACAAAGGATTCTATTAATAAATGGGCGCTAAAGGCTCCGGGAGTACAAATACAAAACAAAGACAACAAATCACAAGTCTAAGGCTACTTAGAGCCACTATACTCCAGCTGCTGCTCTTCATCATGCGTTGTACGGATGTACCAAAACCGAAAGAAGCGTTAGAGGAGAACATCCAAAACGATATTCACCAGACAAAGAAACAAGATTAACTAGATATCCCATGGCAAATATGGCAAATGTAAATTTGTCTAAAAAAAGCTAAAGCCTTCACTACTGCTCTTCTTATTGAAAAACTCTCAACTCTGTAGAACATGCCTTGAGATCCAGGGAGTGGAAAAATGCTATGGAAACTGAAATGGATGCACTTATAAAGAACAAGACTTGGGAAAAATGTGTCCATCTCTCAGGAAAGAAACCTGTTGGATGTCGGTGGGTTTTTACTATTAAACATAAACCAGATGGAACAATAGAAAGATATAAAGCCCGTCTTGTTTCCAAAGGATACACGCAAACATATGGAATCGACTATTCTGAAACATTCTCTCATGTAGCTAAGATCGATACAATTCGTGTTTCTTCTATCTATTGCTGCAAATGAGAGATGGCCTCTTCATCAGTTTGATGTTAAGAATGCCTTCCTTCATGGAGAACTAGAAGAAGAAATATATATGGAGCCCCCCTCCCATCCCCCCCCCCCCCGGTTTCACAGATGACTTCAAAAAACAAGAAGTATGTCAATTGAAAAAGACTCTCTACAGTCTTACACAGTCTCCTCGAGCCTGATTTGGAAGATTTACCTTGGCTATGAAGAAATACGGGTTCAAGCAAAGCAACTCTGACCATACCTTATTTCTCAAAAAAAAAAGAGGTATACTCATAACTTGTTTTATTCTATATGTTGATGATATGATTATTACAGGAAATTATAAAGAAAAATGGAGAAGTTAAAAGCAAATCTATTCAGCGAGTTTGAGATGAAAGATCTAGGGAGACTAAAGTATTTCCTCGGAATTGAACTCTGAGATCAAAGCAAGAAATTTTCATATGCAAAAGAAGTACATCCTTGATCTTCTTGCTGAAACTGGAATGATCGACTGCAAGGCAGCAGATACACATATGATGACTAATCAAAAGCTTTACATAGAAGAAGGAGCAAAATTAGCAAAATAAAGGAGAATACCAACATCTTGTGGGCAAACTCATATATCTCTCACACACTCGTCCATATATTGCATATGCAGTGGGAATAGTTAGCCAATTCATGCATCAACCCCAAATTAACCACATGGAGATTCATGTCTACACTGACGCCGATTGGGCAGGAGATCAACAGGACCGGAGATCAACATTAGGATACTTTACGTTATTTGGAGGAAAACAAGTTACTTGGAGAATAAAGAAACAAAAGGTGGTTGCTTTATCAAGTGTTGAAGCTGAATTCCGAGGTATTGCAAGGGGCTAGCAGAAATATTATGGATACGCAAGCTTCTAACTGAAATTGGATTCATTCAGAAGGAGGCGAGCAAGATCTTGTGTGACAACAAAGCAACTATACAAATTTCTGAGCACCCTGTCCAACATGACCGTGCGAAACACATAGAAATCGACAGACATTTTATCAAAGAAAAACTCGAAAATTGGACTATAGAACTCCAATTCACTAGGTCAGAAGATCAATTAGCAGGCATTCTTACCAAATCTGTCAACGGAAGACTTCACAACAATTGCCTACACAAGTTGAGCATCGGAAATCTCACTACTCAACTTGGGGGGAGTGCTAGAAGGTGATTTTTTTAGTATAAGAAATTGTCATCATTTCCTTATTTAAGAGGCTTGGACAACAAGAAGATTTGTGACAGCCATTGATTTGCAGTCATATAGCCATTATTGCTTCTTTCCTTTTTTATCATTCTTGTAAAGTCTATATATTGTACTCATATTATTTGCCAATATTATCAACAACAATTAACCTTCTTCTCTGATTTCCAATAGTTACACACCTATTCTATAATTACACACATAATTCTAAATTACATCCTATGTTAAGAATTAAACTTTGAACCTCTCCGCTAAAAAGCATATACTTTTATGGGGCTAGCCCACATTGGCCTCTAATGTGACTAGTTATTCTACTAAGAATGACAAATTACGTGATGATTTTTGTATATTCAAATTGTTTTTTTTTTTTCCTACAATCATCTCTTTTGAAAAAAGTGGCATCTTAGACTTTATTTTATCAACGTTCTTTTCAAGTTACGTACATATATAGCGCTAGTAATAGACTTAGAACCTTACGGATAGAGACATATCTAAATTACTTATAACTTTCTTTGAGGGAATACTAATGTTCTATGGTTGGAACATCTCTCACAGACTCCTCATTCATAACCCTACACATATGCACATATGAATGCATGCATTCTTTAGCATTTGATTTATTTAATGAATTAGACTTTTAAGGTAATCATCCATCATGAAGACTTTTCACGAAGTCATTCATCATGAAAATTCTTTTAGCTAATCACGTCCACTAATAGAGTTTTTTTTCATTTCAATGTGTCCATAGCACGTTCCTAATGACCAATATCTTTGATAGTCTCATGTAGACGAAGTGAGATTTTTCAAAGGTATCACTTTTGCCCAAAGTGAGGACACAACTTTGGTTTTGTTTACCCGCGTTGAGGCTTTCCAAATTGTCACACCTTATGAAATTTCTTTCGCCCAAACACGCTTAACTTTTAAGTTCCCCTTTTCATCCATAACAAAGACACCCATGGCCGGTTGATTGTATTTGAGGTTGAATTATGACACAACATTTCTCATACAGACGAACCCATAGCGTTTTGAAATGAAGTTGGTTGCTAGCATTTATAAAGTAACTTTACTCATATATAGAAACATTTTTCTATCCTCTATTTGTTGTATATTCGGGTGATACCTTCAATCAAATCTTATAGTTTCCATGCTCCTTAAACCTTCATTTTAAGAAGATTAAATTGGCAATCTATTGATAAACCTATGGAGTATTTAGAAATAATTTAGAAATAAGAATTAAAAATTCAATGTCAAACCCTCTTTTTTAGATTGAACATACTTTTCCATTAGAAAAATGACAAATTTATATCAGGATGGTAGATAGAAAGGCAACAAGCTGAGTCGCCACCTCCCTATTGCTTCTTAATCAATTCATGTGGATTACAAATAGAGCCATTATGTACCTGTTCCTCGCTAGACTTTGCTAGTCTTGTCTTTTATTTAATAGCGGTTCAAAAACTATTTCTATATAAGATTAACATGTTGAAATATGTAAAAAAACGTGGAATACATACATTATTTTATTAATGTTGACCTCGTCTATCTTTACAAAATGTACCTATTATCTATATATATTAATAGAAAGACACTTCAATAGTGTCTTTCTATTAATATATATATTGGCCACTAACTTTTACGTTAACTTTATTTTTTGTCATTAACTTTTAGGTTAACTTTATTTTCTTCTAATTTGATCATCAAACTTAGACCAACAATTATCTATATATTGACATTTCAATAAGGTCTTTGTTTTAATATATATATTGGCCACTAACTTTTACTTTAACTTTATTTCTGCCACTAACTTTTAAGTTAACTTTATTTTCTTCTAATTTGACCACCAAACTTAGACCAACAAACTTTTAGCTTTTAGGATTTAAAACTTGGCCACTAACTTTTAGCGTAACTTTATTTTCTTCTAATTTGACCACCAAAAGTTTTAGCTTTTTGATTTCAAACTTTGACCACCGAACTTTTAGCTTTTAGGATTTCAAACTATGACCACTCAACTTTTTAAAACTTGCGTTGCACTTTGGCCAAAATTTTAGCTTTTAGGATTTCAAACTTTGACCACCAAACTTTTAGCTTTTAGCCGCGAGTATTTTTTTTGAAGCCAACGCAAGAATAATAGTCACTTAATATTATCTTTTATGTCCACGAAACCCTCCACGCAATAGGAGCTCCCACAGTGGCGTGCGATCTTAACGTTCGCCAAACACTCAACGCAACAGGAGCTGCCGCCGCGTTTCGCACAACAGCCACAGCCCGCGACGAAGCGCGGGCAACTAATACCTAGTTTATTATTATTAAAAGAGAGTATTGGAAAAGAATAGACTGCAATGGGAATGTGGAACACTGAGCCCCTCTGATGGGGCCGAACCGAGTGGTCAACTGTGATTAGCGGCTGTGTCTAACCGGCAAACGCAACTTGACCTTTTGGGTTATTTGTTTCACAATATCTTTTCACCATTGTGAGCCACACACCAAATTAATTAAATTATATTCTAAAAAAGGTGTACCCTTTCATTAAAACTTTCAGCTGAAATTAAATATAATTTATTAATATCAATGACCTTATTGACCAAATTAATTAAATTATATTCTAAAAAGGTGTACTCTTTTTGTTTTTAAAAGAGTATGTTACATATTTCTAGTTGTTATATTATTACAACTCATCAATTCTGTATTACCATCTTATTTCTCTTATCAACAAAACTAGCTTTTATCCCGGGAGTGTCCCGGGGTTGAAATATCTAATATAACATAATAAAATATCTAATATGACAACATAATTAATAATTTGCCAATACATGATTAATGAATATTATTATTATTATTATTTATTTTAAATAAATTTCTGCCATAAGTTATCATATTCAAATATAAAAAAAAAGAATCTCTGCCTATGAAGTTATGTTTATCGTTTGTGATTTATGAGTAAAGTAAAATATATTGAAAACAAAACCTCATAAAAATAGTTGTTTTTTTCTCCGTTTTTTATATAGCACTATGATACTCGTTGGAAAGATAAAAAACGCTCGTTAATTTGGTGTAATTTTTTTCTTAAAAAAATCTCGTATATATAAAAGATATTAACGTTTTAAAAGTTATGGGAGGAAACATTAGAGAGAAAATTTATTTTGTTTTTAAATTGTTATCTTTTCCTAAAATAATTATAATATATATAGATTTATTTAAAAAAACTCAAAAATTAAAAAATCTTACATGATGCAACGTGGCACATTCAAGGAGGGGTTGAGGCCTCCATTAAATGCCACATCATCAAAGTTCAATCTTTTATTATAAGTTATAGATCAGATCAATACTCTTTTCAATTACCTTAGAACTTTTTTTAAAATAATTAAACACAAATAAATAACTACACTTTAATTTTAAATAAAATAATCAAAATTCAAAATAGAAAGGGTAT
>JAUTDX010005698.1:0-20325 GCA_030844895.1 Ambrosia x helenae
GTATAGTTTCCCATACATGCTTATAACTTATAAGTTATCTCTTAGGATATATGAAATTTAGAAAGGGTAGAAAAGGTATTACATAATTTTAAAGTATAACTTAAGGATATATATTAAATTCTCTTTATAAGTATTGTAACTTTTGGGTAAGGTTAGTCTACAAAGAACATTTTTCCAGAGTGTGAGAAGTCTGTGTATGCATTATGTTTTGGACTTAGAAATAATGTTTTGGTTGTTTTGACATTGTATTATATAGAATACCACCACAAATAACAATTTAAAACACAATTCATTGTATTATATATATTTTAATTAAAACACTCTAAAATACACTGCTTAATTTTAATTGGTATGGTATTTTAAGGTTTTAAGCCAAGCATACATTGCATTGTGTTTTTAATTGTTACGCTTGGTGTTTTTCTATATAATATCATGCCAAAACAATCCAAAACATCATGTCTAAGTCCAAAACATGATGCCTACATACCAATTCCTATGTCTTAAGGATTTTCATCATTTTACACGAATATTTACCTATAACTTTTATATATTAGATCTACCAATTAAGGCTATGCAAGTAAGTAATTAACATTAAGATAAAAAAAGTTAAAGAGATTCTTTGCCGAGGATGTAGGTTATCAGCAAAAGTAACAAGAAACAGACGTTAAGACAAAACTAATTCTAAAACTTTTCTACTTGTAACTTTCCTTGGATAAAAAATGATTATAATTCCTTGAATTCTTGTGTTCATATGACCACAAACCAATAGGAATAATAATGCATAACGTTTCCATTAAGCAACCCTTGATTCCCACAATACTTGGATTGGATCTCTACATTTTTTTCTCACCTAACTTCATAGCGGTCTACCCAAGGCATTATAGCCTAGTGTATCTTGGTGGTGAGATAAGACTTAGGGGCCATAAGGTCCTAGGTTCGAATCTCACAAAGGGGTTTTCTCATAATTATGAGTTTCCCTCCTGAATTGGTGACTTGGTGGTGGAATATGATCGCGTGGCAACACTGGTGGCACGATGATACTCCAGTATTCCGTGAGTGATTCCAATTTGTTGGCCGTTCAAAAAAAAACTTCATAGTGGTCTTACTTTTTTATAATTTTTAAGCGGGAGTGATTATTATATGAAATGAAACATATTGAATTTATATTTTATTCAAAAAATTAGGGGGGACGGGGCGCCACCAGGATTAGTCACGGGTACCCCACTACCAGCAACGTAACACCACCGCCACCCATGCTGGTAGTGGTCCCGTGAACCAAATTCTGGTTCTAGTTAACGGGCAGGTACCCGTGATTTTTCTCTCTTTGTCTCTATCTCTCTCATTGATTGTGGTAAATAATCAGTGAAGTGTTGCCTCCAAAAAAATGTTTCAGTGAAGTGATGTGGCAGTGTAGAATTTGTTGAAATCAGTGAAGTTGAAAAAACTCACGAGTAGTGCCCCGTCCCCCCTTAGATATAAATATCGTACATGGACACGGGGCATAATTTAGGGGTGTAAATGGTCCAATCCAACCGGTTTTGATGAGATTTTGGGTCAAACTGCTAACTACGAGATGAACAAATCAAACTTGTCGGTTTTACCGGATTAACCGTTCAGTTTTGATGGTTTCATGATTATAATAAGGGGTAGGCTAAATGCACTCCCCATTTTTACTTTTCGCACTTCCCTTTCTAAAAATATTACTTTTAAACTTGTCAAAATCAACCCCTGTAAAAAACATTTTCTTTTATTTATATACATAAATAATTGACACACATTCAATCTCAAATTGAGGGGCACATAGTTCAGCCATGGTTGTCATTGATCGTCGTGGTGGCGGAGAAGAGGAAGCTTGGAACATTATCTCACCTACGGTGACAATCACGGTCGTAGTTCCTAACGAATATGCTATTAGATTGGTGTAAGTTTCTTATTATTGAATTTGTATAAGTGATAATAACTAATACGATGGAAAATTGGAAACAGTTTTTTTTTATGTAAATCTAAATCTTAAACTAAATTTCGAAAGGAGATAATTTAGGAAGCCATAACTGATGATACTATCAAACTTCAACAACATGAAAAGTGGAAAGGAAAACATATGGTTTAAAGAAACAGAAATGAGACCTTAAGAAACAAAGAATCAGTTATGGTTACTTTGTTTATAAAATCAAGATACTTTGTTGGCTTGCCAAAAGCATGTACTTCAACCTTTTAAATAGTTATTTAGAAAAAAGACATACGAATTCAAACAGTATAAGATAAATATGGGTTATACAAGTATAATTTAATATCTTTTTTTGTAATCGTTTAAAAAGTTAAGCTAGATGCAATTTTTAAAATATTACAAAATAAAAGGTTTGATTGTATTTACTTTAAAACTTTAAGGGGGGGAGTACAAACAGTAAAAATAACATAAAGGGAGTGCATTTAGCAACACCCTTATAATAAACATGCATGTTTCCAAATGAAGAAATATATAAACTACAAAAACGACCGTTCGGTTTACACAACTGTTTGCAAGTTCTAAACCGGACCAAGCCATTAAACCAACAAACCACCAAATTGTATGAGACATAAATTTGTTTTGCGTATAACTTTGCATAATAATTAATAAGTACTCATATTGTTGAGTGCAAATATCAAGGTCACAATTTATTTTAAGTACTTATCATATAGATACAAAAAGAAAAAGCAATTTTCCTTATATGATGCTATTATTCTTGAATTTAGATATCAAGGTCACAATTTGTTTTACGTGTACGTTTGTTTTTCCATTCCATTTCTCCAGATATATGATGATGAATAAAGTTTAGATATATGTGGTCACCAGCAATCAAATATGATACAGAATATTAAATAGTACTATATTATTTTATTTGTGAATTGAAAATTGAACACATGATTCATAAAAGTGTTAGGAATTATTACATCCTAAATAAAGTAAATGCACATAAAAATTTAAAATTTAAAATAAATGAATTAACTAAAACGACACTAAAACGTTATCCTGGCCCACATCACAAATAAATAGGAGGCTGCCACATACTCCAGAATGTGATGTGACGTAGTGTATGAAACCCAGAACCCTTTACTTTATAATAAAAGGTTATATGCCGTAAATATTTTGTTGCAATTCTTTAATAAATAACGTATTAGTTATTGATTATCACCGTTTATAAATCAAAATGATTGTTAATGTATTGTTTGACCTAACATATAATTCAATTACAAAGCGTTCACGCTCAAAGCCTCAGTTAGCTGAATTGACAATTTACAACCGAAACCAAAAGGTTATGCAACTTTAAAAACCAAAACATATGCGTAATGAGCATTATAGGTGTATGAAGAGAGAATTATATTTTTAGTATAATGCCAAAAGAGTAGAAAAAATACAAAAAATGCCAAAACATATTATTTGAAAGGACATTATGATGTTGTTGTGACGAAAAATGCCCTCTTTTAACTAACATTAAACATTATTGGATGTTCAACAACACTAGCATACTCCTACATATATTAGTCCTCAATTAATTACCAATGGACAAAATAAAAAAAAAGGTCAGAACTCACAACTTTGTGTATGTGTGTGATGTGTGGTACAAAAGTTGATGCCATTGTGTACTTATTCTTTTCGTGCTACTACTTCCTAGACTTTCCAAAGAGCGCAATTATGTGAATTTAAATCGGGACGGATGGAGTAATATTTTTGAGTTGCTGAATCCGGCTTTTTTTTTCCTTTTCTTTTTCTTTTTATAATGAAAAATGACGTCTAATACATCAAAATAGTAATTTTATGACCTCTAGATGTATGAACCTAGTTTTTAAACGACTTAGTTTTGTAGACAAATCATAAAATCATATCTGATGAAAATCGTACACATTCATTAGTGTTAGTCTAACAAACAACGAAACAATTGCAATTCCATTACCAGGAATGAGGTGCAAAAGAGTCGAGCTTGAGCTCATAAACAAGTTCAAATAAGTTTGGTTTGGCTCGTTTACTAAACAAGTTTAAACGATGGGTAATATTAATAAAACTAATATTACACTAAGGCTTGATAAGACTCGACAGGTACGACGAGCTTCACATGCTAGGCTCGAGCTCGGACTCGATAAATAAACACGTTGTGTTTTAGGCTCAAGCTCAACTCGAGCTCGATAAGGCTCGGCTCGTTACGAGCATTTTATCAAATCGATCTCGAGCTGCTCGGATCATTTGCACCTCTAAATCCAGGATCATGAGAAATCAAACGTGATGCAGGGTTCTAAAAAAACGGTTAACAACAGCATTAGTCGATAAACAGAGTACGATTATCAAACAAAAACCGTACACATTCATCAACAACAATTCGAAGTAAACAACATTCATATCATTATTATACGATCAATTACGACTCAATAATCGACTAATATGCACCATTCAGATCCAAAAAAAATTAACATATTAAACATAAACGATTGAACGTACCTGATGAACAGCGATAGATCGATAGAGTGTTTGTGTATCGAAAACCGTTGAATGAAGTTATGAGGTTTTCTTCATGAGCAAGCATTCATATATAGAGAGAATTATTATTCATTCAACGCAACGTTCATTACTGCTAACGACTACACAATTCCATAACCTTTTTAGTAGGAAAGAGAGAGATAACAAATCATGCTTTTCTGTTATTTATTATTATTATTATTCTGCTTTATTCTCTTTTGTTTTGCTCTTTTTTTTTTCTGTGATTGAATTTGTTCAAGCAATACATGCATGTGTTTATATACGTATAATCTATGCGTGTAGAGAGAGAAAAAAAGATAAGAGAGAGAGAGGGATTGCTTTTGGAGAAAGATGTTTTGATGTGTTTCTGTGTTTGCTTTCCTTGTGGAATGGATGTTTGTTAGACCATAGGGTGTGGAGGAGGCCCATCATCCATGCCTTGCCTCCACCTCAGCTGCCACGTCAGCGTGGGGTAGGAGCATCCATGAGATGATGGTCCAAGGGGTGTGGAGAGAGGCCCATCATCATTTATTGTTTTTCTTTTTTTTTTTGATTTTTGATTAAATAATATTATTAATAAAATAAAAAGTAAAGATGTATTTAAATAAAAAACAAACATTTAAATTAAAAAAAAAGTACTACTACAAATTAAAACGTCCAACACTAAAAAAAAAAACGTACACTACAAATTAAAAAAAACCAAACACTTAATTAATAAAACGTCCAACACTAAAAATAAAAAACTACAAATTATATTTTTTTGCAATACTCTCCTTCATCTTGAGCAACACGGGCGATCTTCTTCGGGATAGTCGTTGATGTTCGTTGTCATTATTCGCCATTCCTCTATTTGGCGATCTTCATTCTTTTGGCGAACGCTTTCCTCCACCCTCTTTTGCTTTAAGCGAAGTTTTTCTTCGACTTCGCGTTCCTTTATTTTCTTCTTCTCTGCTTGAGTTTCGCTAAAGGTATTTTTGAACGATGCCAATTCAGCGACCAAACCTTCAAGCATTGACCCGCTCCCGCTCCCTGACGCGGCTTGTTTTTTTGCCGCCGCCGCTTGCCTTTTAGCCTTGTCCCTCCCTGTGGGTCGTGGCTCCTCTTGAACTCGAACCGTATTATCCTCCTCTGGGTCTGGGTCGTCGTTTATATTTATTGACAACGACCAGTGGACCCGCCTCCCATGCTATAATCGCCCGACTCTGAAGTTTTGGTTCGCTTGGCGCTTGCAACCTCGTTTGGAACCGGTGCCCATTTGGAACTTGTCTTCAAAACCATCCATGCACGAACATGAGGAAAAACAGCTCTATGCTTGTCTTCATATCTACGCATCGCCTCCTTGAATATCATGTCCTCGTTAAACCCACTTGGAGGGTTCACATACAACGGGTTATAAAACTTGATGAACTTCCCGATTGTATTATTCATTTTCCTCCACTTAGAACTTATCGCCTCTTGTTTGCGATAAACACCTTGCTCCATCAAGTCGTGAAACTTCTTTCCCACTTCAAGGTACAAACTGTCTCCCGTTTGATTAGTACCTACGTTTTTAAATAAAACGTATATTAGAGAAAAAAAATGTAACAACTATCGTATAGAAAAAAAAAAAATTAAATGTAACAACTTCGAATAGAAAAAAAAAATTAAACGTAACACCTATCGTATAGAAAAAAAAATTAAACGTAACAACTATCGTATAGAAAAAAAAAATTAAACGTAACAACTATCGTATAGAAAAAAAAATTAAACGTAACAACTATTGTATAGTAATAAAAAAATAAAATGTAACACATATCGTTAATTTTTTTTTTACCTATGATGGGATCTTTCGAAGTAGCCAAATAAGCTTTCGCTAAAGCTTCTTCTTCTATTTTCGTCCAAGGGGTTTTTTTAAACGACCCTTCTTCTTTATCTTGACCTTGTTTTTTTTTTCCCCTTCCCCTTCGAACGTTCCACTTGTGTTTCGGGCACCTCCTCCACCTCATCTTCTTCTTCGTCTTCGGGTTCAAAAATGGGTTGTCGTTGTCGTTGTGGTTGTTGTGACGTTTGTGTTTGGAGAGATGGGTGGAATGGCGGAGTTTGTAAAAGTTGGGTAAAAGATTGAGGGTTATGGTGCATTTGCATTTGACTAAATTGGTTAAAGGTAGTGGGGCTTTGGTGCATTTGGGAATATTGGGAGAAAGGGTTGGGACTTTGTTGGAAACCCGAAAACGTAGCCCAAGTTGGATCAATTGGCATCGTGTAACCCGGTGTCGTGAACGGGTTTGGAGTCGGGTTGTTTTTATTATGTTGCGGTGTTTGATTCGGGTTTGGGTTGTTTTGGTAGGGATCCATTGCAATTTATAAAAATTAAATAGAAGATAGAAGTATTTTATAAAAAAGAGAGGAGGATTGTGAGAAAATGGGGAGTATTTTAGAGGGTTTTATAGGATTTAAATTAGTTTTTTTTTTTTTTTTTTTTTTACAAACGGTCGAATTCAGTGGGCCCCCCCTAATCAAACGTCTCTTTCCAACGGTCATATTGGGTCGGCATCAACGGCAGGATTATGCCGCCCATAGCCGTGCCTCATGCTTGCCGGGCCAGGGGGGCGGTGTAGCGAGGTGCGGCATAGGCTTGCCCTCCCTATGCCGCCCCCCACACCCACTGGTCTTACGGTTGCTGGTAATACTTTTAGCAAGTTATACTTAATTTTTGCGTCATTAATTAAGTGCTTAGACTTATGGGCCATAAGGTCCTTGGTTCGAATCTCACAAAGGGAGTTTTCTCATAATTATGAGTTTCCTCCTGAATTGGTGACTTGGTGGTGGAATATGATCGCGTGGCAATACTGGTGGCACGATGATACTCCAGTGTTCCGTGAGTGATTCCAATTTGTTGGCCGTTCAAAAAAAAAAAAAATTAAGTGCTTAAACAGTAAAAGTAAAAATATGCTGATTTGGTGGTGGTCTAGTGGTGGGTAGAGAAAGTGGTATGTGAGTGGGTCGGGTGAGAGTTATGAACACAAGTCAATGAACTAAGAGGTAATAATCAATTTAGGTTTCTTTTGAAACTTATGGGTAAAAGACTTGTTGTCTGATTTATAGGTGTTTGTTTATTGAACCAAACATAATGATATATGGCGAGAATGTTATAGTCTAGTTGGTCACGGGTTTTTTGCCTTATTACGACTTTTTTCATTGGGAGTCTCTGGTTTGATCCTCACTATATGCAAGGTGTAAAAATTGAGTAGGCACCACTTGGATAGATTCAACTTGGGGTAACAAGCGATTGATTAAGTGTTATGATCTTTTGGGAGAGACACTTAACTATATAATAATTGCGTTTTTTTTTTCTTTGTAGTTTAATTGACTAACACTATGCATCTTTTATGAAAAGTGAATTATCACTAAAGTACATTATTTAACAAAAAGTGAATTAGCATTAAAGTAAATTGTTTAGCATAATGTAATGTAATTATTACTTCAAAGAACGAGGATAAATGGTTAAAACATGGGTAGATAAGGTTGTGTGTTGTGGACACGCGAGCGACCAGGCGTGAGCAGTCACAACAGCCTCACGCTCATTCCCAGCCACAACAGCCCCATGCTAATCTGACACGAGCGAGCCAACGCGAGCAGGCTCACGGCGGCTCACGACGCGAATAAAGGAATTTGTGTTGGATTTGTAGGCTGTGGTCGCGCCAGTGCTCACCCTTAGCCACAACAGCCTGGCGTGACCGGGTTACTTGAGAGTCACGTCGGTGGCTCGCGTTGGCTCGCTCGCGTGTCCACAACACACGGTCTAAGTGAATAACCGATTATAGTATAATGTAGTATTTGCTTCCGACTATAACTGAAGGGTCTAACCAAGGGTCATGGACGCCTTGACCCTCCTGGTTCCATCTTAAGGCAGATTAAGACATAACCTTTTACAATTCCTTTCAAAAGTATAGTAACTAAAGTATCAAAGGGCATGCGGCCTAGTAGGATCTAGGTGTTTATGAAATGTGTAATTTTTTCAAGTGGTTAATGGTTCACATCCAATGATGGATTGAAATGTGTAGATTTAATAGTAAGATTAAAAAGGTGTGTGAGTCGGTCGATAAAAGAATCTATAGTGAAATAATTGTAAGTATGAAGAATAATTACTACAATTGACCGATTAACCCATAAATTTGTTATAGTTAAAGAGGTCTCCATAGTATACATACTAGATACTTTTGACAGATATTTAACGTCGTCAATCTGTCTTATCATACATCGATTGAAGAGTTTGAAAAGAAATCATGTTTATATATTATCTTCGTAATAACTAATGGATCACCAACGGATCTTCTGTCGGAAAGCGTCATTCAAATGACAATGGCAAATCAGATATGGGAGAATATGGTCGTTTGAAACCTAAAATTTAAATATACAGTATTTCGGGCGGGGAAATATCTCTGTTTGAAATTTTGAATTTAAAACCTTTAAAAAAACCCTTTTTTTTAAGAAAATTAATAGTTTAAAGATATAAAAAAATATTGAGACATCAAGATATGTTTTTTTAAATAAAGATATTAAAAATATGTATATTATTAAAGTAAAAGTTTATTAATAGTTGTATTTTTCAAACTACATACTCGCGCACACACACAAACACATACATGCATACATACATACATGCATGCATGCATGCATGCATACATACATACATACATACATACATACATACATACATACATACATACATATAGGAGAAATAAATTAATAACAAGCCACAACAAGTCTCACATACACCCAATACAACCAACATATTCCGTGTACACCGGTGAAAAACTCATAGACGTTTTCAGCTTTGTTGTAAAATAAAAAATAAAAAAAATATATTTACATACCGGTTTTACTATCAAGGATAGATAAATTTACCTTCACAAATAGTCTTATGGTTCACTAACATTAACAGGAATTTGAGAAAAAAAAATTATAAACTAAATCATTTTGGGCCATAGAACAAAAAACTAACATATAAGAAACTCAATAAAACGTATGTATGATTTTTTATATTGTTTGTATATCACAAAACTGAAAAATACCATGTAGAATTGCATGCACTCACTAACTAATTTGCAACTTGTTAATTTAATTGTGTGTAGAAATAAGATTACATACTACATAATTGCTTTTAGTAAAGAATCTTTATTAGAAGAAGCAATGTTACCATGTATATAAAAACACTAAAACTACTAAACTATATATAAAGTAATTTCCACAATGAAGCATATCTAATTTGACCTAATTTCCTTTGTTTTTTCATCATCTAACACTTCTTATATCCTTATATCAAAATAAAGATTTAAAAACAAAGTTAACAATGATACATATGATGTGTCTGGCTTTTTGGGTACATATAGTTTTCTATAAATATCAATACAGGCCATATAGATATGAAAGAGAGACGTTAAACGCCAACATCTTAATTATCAAAGCAACAAATCAACAATAGTTTAAGTCTCAAACCTAACAAACATGCTTTTGAATACCGAACAAAATTGAATCATAAGTCCAAAGAGAAGTCACCAAATCCAAAAATTCGGTAGAAATCACAAAATCCAAAGAATTGGTAGAAGTGAATAAAAGAAGCAAAAAATTTATTGGGATGGAATTATCGTGAAAAGAGTAAACATATCATGTGATATGCATATTGCACCCCTTGGAATTAGGGATGAGCATGATACGAGTATCAAAAATAATGTTACCGAAATCCCTAAGAAATGGGTACCAGTACCGAGACCAAAAACAACTGGTATGTACGGTATCAGTATTCGCATGTAAAAATCAGTAAATACAAGTACCGTACCGAACCGGTAGTACCCATACCTAAAACCGGGAAAAGTAGGTACCGATACTGCATTCGGTACCAGTTTAGTGCTGGTACCCGATACCATTTGCTCATCCCTACTTGGAATCAATCTATTTCTTACATATTATTAAGTATCGACTTTGTAATGCATCAGGGGTTGTACATTTGGCATCATGGATTATACCTATAATGCATTGCAAAGGCGTTTTTTCTTATCTTTCATTTTTTACTTTTAACCACAATACTTTTTCATCTTTTACAAATTAACCCCAATACGTTTTGCACTTTAAATTTTGGTTCATATACTTTTTATCTTTTATAAATTTTTGGTTTCACGTTTCGGTCTAAATTTTGCGAGTTAACACATCGTAACGTGAGTATGTAGTTCAACATTTTAAAGCCTATTGTTTCCCGTTTAACGGCCACGTCGCAAGGTGGGGTCCTAGTTCGACTTAAAATTGTTTTTATCTTATATGATTTCAGTGTGTGGTTCAGTTTTTACGTTTACTTTTCTTTCGGTTTTATTTTTTTGGTTTTTTATACGAGTGGTCATTATCGGTGGTGTAACATTGGTGCGACTTGGCACGTTTTTTTGTCTCACCCCCGTAACACGGGGGATCTTAAATCTTAATACTAGTCTCGTTATAAATACCAAGCTTGTCTTCAATGTTATTATACGAATCTCAAAGGTATAGAGAGAGACATAAAAGGAAATCGTAATATGATTACATAACCGTTTTATGTATCACTGTTAAATTAAATATGAAATAGAAATGTTTATGTAGTTCTAGTATTAATCTACCTAAAAATTTGCTGTGTAGTAAATGAGCCTTTGTTAAGATATTTATAAGAACCGATATAATCTATCTATATAATAATTGAGGTGAGATTGGGTGAATGGAGCCCTTAGAGAGTGTTTGAGCTATCCATTTTCAATATGGAGCTCCAACTAGCTCCCTATAAATACTCTTTCTAATTTTTATTTCCTACATTCCTACATTCTTCCATTATACTCCTCCAATACCTAACTAACAAATCTTCCAATTACCATTATTCACTCTTTTTTTTTTTTTTTCATTCTTCATTCTAGGTATGTTTTCTTTTTCATTAGATCGAAGCAAGATCAATACATATGGTTCTCAAACCTGTAACTCTTTTATGTTATGTTATATGAAAACATTACTTTCATGTAACCGGATTGAATATCGAAGGAATACATCGTGATTTATAATGGTTAGTGATAATATGCAAGCATTAACGATTTGAGGAACAACTCCATATTCAATCCGGTTTTGAAGACAAAATCTTCATATTTGAAGACAAAATCTGGAAACAATATTTAACGCCTAACCATTTTCATATTTGAAGACAAAATCTTCATTCTTAGCGTTTTAATTATATATGTACATCTTGAATACAATCCGTAAAATGGAAGCAAGATCAGATTGTTAAGTTAATAATTGTATATGAAACGGTTAGGCTTTAATTAACTGTGGTTGGATCTTTTTTCATTTGAGATCCATAGGTGATTCATTGTCATCTTTATGTTTATGAGTCAAATATGATATTCATTGAATGTTTTGATTGTTTTGTCATTTGAATACTAGACTACCATCCGAATACAAAGTTGCGAATATGGCTTATCACAAGGGAGAGCAATTCTTCAAGGTCATGCATGACCCTTCCGCAAGAGTTTTGGTATGATTGTAAATTTCGTCTGAATAATTATCTTTGTTTCCAAAAATTTTGGCGTAACCATTGTAAATTTAAAAAACTTTCCTTTTTAATTGCCTATTTAATAACATTAACTAGAATAATTAATTTCAAAAATCATATTTTGACTATTTAATAACACTAAAAAAATTCAAAACCTTTGCCAATAGATTGTCAAATTTCCAAAAATTTGAGCGTAACATATGTAAATTTAAAAACTTTCCTTTTTAATTGCCTATTTAATAACATTAACTAGAATAATTAATTTCAAAAATCGTGTTTTGACTATTTAATAACATTAAAAAAATTCAAAAACTTTTGCCAATAGGTTGTCAAATTTCCAAAATTTTTTGCGTAATTTAATGTAAATTTAAAAACTTTCCTTTTTGATTGCCTATTTAATAACATTAACTAGAATAATTAATTTCAAAAAATCGTATTTTGACTATTTAGAATAATATTTACGAAAATCAATAACTTTTGCCAATAGATTGTCAAGTTTCCAAAAATTTGAGCGTAACATATGTAAATTAAAAACTTTCCTTTTTAATTGCCTATTTAATAACATTAACTAGAAAAATTAATTTCAAAAATCGTATTTTGACTATTTAAAAACTTAAAAAAATCAAACCGTGAATGTGTACATTAATTAGTATAAGTTATGTAAATTATGTAAATGTTACAATTATTTCTACATCCTTGCCGAAATTGTGCTTCTCATTAATTGTAATAAATTAATATTCTAGACATTAATTTCTTATAAATCAGAGATCAATTCGATTTAATCAATAACATTATTTTTATTAATAGATAAGTAATATCTTCTAATTAGCCAATAGGTTGTCTAATTTCCATAAAATTTGGCTAAACCTATGTAAATTTAAAAACTTTCCTTTTTTAATTTAATTCCTTAAAAAAAATCTCTACGCTTGCAACAAAAATCATAATTGTAATTACAACATACCATATTAATTAGTATACAAAGAAAAAATATTTCATTAAATCAAAATTCGTGTTTTGCCTATTTAATAACATTAAAAAAAATCAAATCGTGATTGTGTACATTACTTAGTATAAGTTATGTAAATTATGTAAATGTTACAATTATTTCTACATCCTTGCCGAAATTGTGCTTCTCATTAATTGTAATTAATTAATATTCTAGACATTAATTTCTTATAATTGAGAGATCAATTCCTTTTAATCAATAAAATTATTTCTATTAATAGATAAGTAATATCTTCTAATTAGCCAATAGGTTGTCTAATTTCCATAAAATTTGGCTAAACCTATGTAAATTTAAAAACTTTCCTTTTTTTAATTTAATACATAAATATACGTATGAATGGAGTGTATAGTCCCATTTTCCGTAAATTACTTGAATTACATAGAAAAATAAACAAAAGGTTCACCTTTATAATTGAGGTCACTTGGGTTGAATCAAGGCCTTAGAGAGGATTTGAGGTATCTTTATTGAATATGGAGCTCCAAGTTTCAAGCATATATAAACCATTTCTTTTTTTACTTTTTCATTCTCACCAACATAATTCTCTATTTCTTCCTAACAAATCTTTCTATCCTTCTTCTTCATCTTTCATATTTTGTTGATTTTCCACAAACGATTCAATGTAATCCTATCACACTCTTCTAATGTCAGTTCCTATTATTATTTTTGCTTTATTATGTAATAAGTTTGCTAATTAAATTATTATATTTTGACTTTGGTAATATAATTGATTGTCATTAAACTCATTTCAATTTTCCATTTTTATAATTCAAATGATTGCAATTAGTTAGCTAATTTTAAGCATCATTCATTAATTTTCCGTAATATAATTAATTATCATTAAAATTATTTCAATTTCCCATTTTTCTAATTTAAATGAATGCAATTAGTTTGCTAATTTTAAGCATTTTGCATTGATTTCCGTAATATAATTAGTTTGCTAATTTAATTATTATATTATGACTTTCATAATATAATTAATTGTCATTAAAATCATTTCAATTTTCTATTTTTATAATTCAAATGATTCCAATTAGTTTGCGAATTTTAAGCATTGTTAATTGATTTCCGTAATATAATTGGTTTGCTAATTTAATTATTATATTATGACTTTCGTAATATACTTAATTGTCATTTAACTCATTTCAATTTTTCAGTTTTATAGTTTAAATGATTGCAATTAGTTTGCTATTTTTAAGCATTATTCATTGATTTCCGTAATATGATTAGTTTGCTAATTTAATTATTATATTATGATTTTCGTAATATACTTAATTGTCATTAAAATCATTTCATTTATGGTTTAACATAATAAAATGTATTAATTTTTTTTGTATGAATGATTGATTTATTATCAATCATTCCCGAAATTTAGGATTACCATAATTGACCGAATTAATGTTATTTATTACGATTTTTTAATCTCATTAATTTATATTACTATTAATACGAAATTGATTAAATTATACAAATTGATTAAATTAATACGAGATTTTTGAATCTCTGATTTTGATAATTGATTAAATTATATGAATGATAGTATTGATTAAATTCTAATTGATTAAAGTGATTTCGTATAATTTATCAAATTTATGGTTTAGCATAATAACTCTCATTTATTTTTATTTTTTTCCTTATTTAATGCTTATTACTATGCAGATAATTCCTAACACGATTGCTGAATTGGAAAACTTAAATGAATCAATGAAAACCAATATTAAATTTACCGATGGGTACGCATGGTCTATGCCGGTGCATGTAGAAATTTCTGCTCAAGTCGCTAGGTTTGTTATTCAATTATTAAACATTATGTTTACAATACTCTTATTTTATAATTAGATTGACATTCTAAATTTACTATACATAATGCTTTTGTAAATAGGCAAGTGATTGGATGGCCTGATTTGCTTCAATCAGAAAATATTTCCATTGGCGAATATTTTGTCTTTAAATGGTGTTCAATCCAGCACAGGCTATTTTTTACTAAGGTAACACCACAAGAAGCCATTGATTTTAAAATTTAAATTACGATCTTTTATGTTTTTAATGTAATTTATTTGAATTATTGATTACGATTTTTGAGGTTATTTATTAAGATTAATAATCTTACGTGTTTACGAATTATGATTAGTCTTGATTGCAATTAATAAGATTTACTAACTTTAAATGTTATTTATTAAGATGTTTAATATTATTTATTTACATTAATAATAATTGACCGCATTTAATTTATTTATTAAAAAATTTAATCTCATTTATTTATATTACTTGTTTTTTTGAATTTATGTTTAATATTATTGACCGAATTTAATTTTTTATATTATGAACTAGGTTAGAGCCCCGCGTGTACACGCGTACATATCCATGTCAAATGAAAAAAATTCTATAAAGATCGTAGTAATGCAAATTTATTTATTGAAAATTACGTAATACAATTCGTGTGAATTTTGGTTGATTGTATATTATCATAAAAAAAGTTTAATGTTACCCAATAACAATAACATATATATGAATCAAAAAATGTTTGAGTTGACGTGATTTAAAAACAAATAATGAAATGAATAAACAAATAGTTATTGTAACGACATACAAATGAAGATTAAATTCAAAGTAAATAAATGTAGTTTAACAAATCATATAACCCAAAAATTATAAAAAAATAAACAATTTATGCAAAATATGATCGCATACTTATTCAAAATCTTCAAAATATTTTTTTTATAGACAACATTTGCTATTTATTATTAACTTGTCATATTTGCCCAATATTAGTATCTTCAGGCCATCTCTACTTTTGTCACTTGGCAGCGACATAAAACTGCCCATGTGTAAAAACAGGATTTTTCAAATACAGACCTACCCTAAATAGAGTTTGTTCTTGACTCTTATTTATTGTCATTGCGAAACATAAAGTAAGAGGGAATTGTCTTCTGTTAAATTTGAAAGGAATCTTCTTATCAGATGGGGACAACCTAATTCTTTGGAAAAAAGTTCACATTCCAATGTTACTCCCTGAATTATTTTAGCTTCTATAACACGGTTTGACATGGCAAGACGATTTGAAACTTGTGGCTTTGAAAAGAATTTATGTCCACTTATAGGATTCCTAAACCATTTGAATAACAAAACAGTGAAATTTGTCAAAAACAACTATGGTGAGGAAAAAAAAAGACATTTAATATTATAATTGTATTATCATCAAGAATTTAAGGTAAATATATCCAGAAGACCCTAAAATGTTTTGACGGTTTGACTCATAACCAATGACCTAAAAATCGTAATAAATAAAATTAAATACGGTCAATTATTATTAATGTCCATAAATAAAATTAATTCTAACATAATAAAAATATATTAAAAATAATTAAAGGAAAGTCATAGTATAAAGTAAATGATTTTGATGACTTTCCTTTAATTAATTCTCATTAAATGATAATCATCAAAATCAATTCCTTTATATAATTGTCCGAATTAATGTTATTTATTAAAAATTTTAATCTCATTTATTTATATAATTTTTTTTACTTTATGTTTAATATTATTGACTGAATTTAATTTTTTATATTATGACTTTCCTTTAGTAAAGTCTTATTAAATGAAAGTCATCAAAATCATTTCCTTTATATTATGACTTTCCTTTAATTATTTTTAATATATTTTTTATTATGTTAGAATTAATTTTATTTATGGACATTAATAATAATTGACCGTATTTAATTTTATTTATTACGATTTTTAATCTCATTTTTTATATTACTATTAATACGAAATTATGTTTAATCTATTTTTACGAAATTATGTTTAATAATATTTATTGACATTAATAATAATTGACCGAATTTAATGTTATTTGTTAATATTTTTAAGCTCTTTTATTTATATTACTGTTTTTTTCAAATTTATATTTAATATTATTGACCGAATTTAATTTTTTATATTATGACTTTCCTTTAATCAATTCTCATTAAATGATAATCATCAAAATCATTTCAATAATAATTGACCCCTATTAATTTCATTTATTTTGATTTTTGAATTTCATTTAATTATTATTACTATTTTACGAAATTATATTTTAATCTCTGTTTACGAAATTATGTTTAATATTACTTTTATTAGTATTTTTTCAATTATTATTAGTCTTGCCTACAATTAAAAGGATTTATTCATTTTTAATGTTATTTGTTTTTTTGTTTTAATGACATTAATAATAATTAAACGAATTTAGTGGTATTTATTACGTTTTTTAGTGTCATTTATTTATTATTGACCGAATTAAATTACTAACATATTACTAATACTAATGCTAATATTATGATTTTTAATCTCATTTATTTATTATTGACCAAATTAAATTACTAATACTAAAACTAATATTACGATTTTTAATTTTAATCTCCTTTATTTTTTATTGACCGAATTAAATTTTTATATTAAGAATAAATTACTAATACTAACTAATAATAATACTAATATTACGATTTTAGTTTTACTAATCGTAAAAATAGTATTGTTGACCTAATATATTACTAATACTAATTTTATGATTTTAGTTTTACTATTCGTAATAATAATTTCAATAGTAATATGCAAATTTTAAGATGTCAATAATAATTTGTCGATAATTAGTAAGTCAATTTAAAACGCTGATGTTTTTAATGTAATTGATTTAATTATTGATTACAATTTTTGAGGTTAATATTGAAAATCTTTAATCTCACTTATTTATATTACTATTTTTTTCGAATTATTATTAGTTTTCCTGCAATTAAAAGGATTATTTCATTTTTAATGTTATTTATTATGATTTTTAATGACATTAATAATAATTGAACGAATTTAATGGTATTTATTAGGTTTTTTAGTGTCATTTATTTATTATACACCGGATTAAATTAAATTACAAATATATTACTAATACTACGATTGTTACTCTCATTTATTTATTATTGACCAAACTAAATTACGAATATATTACTAATTCTAAAACTAATATTACGATTTTTAATTTTATTTCTAATCTCATTTATTTCTTATTGACCAAACTAAAATTTTCTTTTACGATTTTTACGAATATATTACTAAAATATATACTATATTCAAAATAATTTTCAATTATATGAATAAATTAGTAAATAATTTAAATTGTTAAGTTAACTTTTGTCATCCATTTATTACTATTAAAAGTAACATAAAGAATAAACATAACATCAATATAAAAAATCCTCATTTGTCATGAAACCCTCGATCATTAACAACATTCAAATTATTTCAAAAATTATAAAAAAACTCAATTAATGATAACAGGAAGATTCAAGCAATAATTTTGGTAAACAAAATGTATTTAATAAATACAATTTAAATCTATTCTTTTAATAATAAATATAATTTAAATCTATTTAACAATTTCCTAAAATATATAATATATTCAAAATAATTTTCAATGATATTACAAATAACGACTTTCATTTTAATATTGTTGACCGATAAACGTAAAAACGTTTTTCGTTTTGTTACTTTGATGGGGTCAATTCTTTGACTTTATTTATTTTTATGTCTTACAATACACTTATTAGTAATTAGTAACGAAATTCGTAATGAAATATCATCTTACGTTATCAGTAACAACATTAACTAAAAGGCGATTCATAACATAAAAAAACCTCATTTGTCATGAAATCCTCCTTCTTTGACTACATTAACTAAATAGCGTTTCAGTGATACTAAGAATAAGAATATTACGTCTTTCATTTAAATATCTTTGACAGATTAACGTTATCATATTATGTTTATAAAGAATTTTCCTTTAATCAATTGTCATGAAACGCTAAACATCATCATGATTGCAATAACTGTGCTAATTTTAAGCGGCGTTGACCAAATCACGTAAAATTATCAATCCTTCCATTTTTATAATTCAACTATATAAATAAATCCGGCTTATTCGATCAGAATTGTTCGAGACACAATATTCCGATTAAGGAAGCATTGAAACAAGTCAAATGGATAAAAGGTTGCCGTACAAAAAACCTCCCATTTTGACATATTATTCAACCCATCCACGTTACTATCTTTACTCCTAACGAGTTTCTCATATAGCTTTAGTATTGATTTTGCACCGTGGTTTTAGCTTGATTTTTAGGTCATTGGTTATGAGTCAAACCATCAAAACAGTTCAGGGTCTTCTAGATATATTTACCTTAAATTCTTGATGATAATACAGTTACAATGCCAAATGTCTTTCTTTTTCTCACCAGAGTTTTTTTTTGACAATTTTACTGTTTTGTTATTCCAACGTTTAGGGATCCTATAAGTAGACATAAATTCTTTTCAAAGCCACAAGTTTCAAATCGTCTTGCCATATCAAACCGTGTTATAGACGCTAAAATAATTTCAGGGAGTAACATTGGAATGTGAACTTTTATCCAGAGAATTAGGCTGTCCCCAATCTGATAAGAAGATTCCTTTCAGATTTAACAGAAAACAATTCCCTCTTACTTTATGTTTCGCAATGACAATAAATAAGAGTCAAGGACGAACCCTATTTTGGATAGGTCTGTATTTGAAAGATCATGTTTTCACACATGGGCAGTTGTATGTCGCTGCCAAGTGACAAAAGTAGAAATGGCCTGAACATAATAATACTGGATAAAGATGACAACGTTAATAATAAATAACAAATGTTGTCTATAAAAAATATTTTGAAGTTTGTGAATAAGTATGCGATCATATTTTGCATAAATCGTTTTTTTTATAATTTTTTGGTTGTATGATTTGTTAAGCTACATTTGTGAAGTAGTCAATGGCTACCACCAAGTATTTTAACTTCCCGGGAGCTAGGGGAAATGGTCCCACCAAATCTACTCCCCACTTCTGAAAAGGCCAAGCTGCCGTGACAGGTATCAGATTTTTCTTTGGCCGGACGGTGTGTGGTGCGTATTTCTGACAACTGTTGCATTTCTGTAACACCTCCACAGCCATGCTATGCATTCCCGGCCAGTAATACCCTGCATTGGTTATTTTTGCAACCACCGCCCGGGGTCCGGCATGTATCCCGCAAGTGCCGTGCGTGAATTCTTCTACCCAAAATTTTTGCCTCAGACGGAGCCACACATCGCAGTGCCGGGCCCAGGTATGACTTCCTGTATAGAATGCCATCTTGTAATTCATACGGGATCGCCTTTGTGCATATCTTCAAGGCTTCCCCCTTGTCATCCGGCAGCGTGCCGTGTTCCAAGTACTGCTGTATCGGGGTCATCCAGGAGACTTTCAACTGCATGTATGCTATGTACGCTG
>JAUTDX010005699.1:0-41113 GCA_030844895.1 Ambrosia x helenae
GGAGATTGAATGCTATTCTCGCTTCAATATTTTATTCACGCAATTTTTAATAAATTACCATGCATGTAGTAGATTTACGGACTATATAAACAAGTAAATTGAAAATGATAGGTGGTAGGTGATATAGAAAATCAACTTCAGCTACCTTATGGAATTGTTAAGTTTCTTTGTCACTCCAAACAAACAAAGCCGAAAGTACTCATAACTCATTAATGATATATATAGATATATGCACACAGTGTTAGGTTATTTTTAGAAGAGGGTTTTAGTGCGAAAAGTGTGAGAAGAAACTTAAATCTTATTTTTTATTAGTAATGGTTCATATAATTTTGAAGTTTTTTACTTTTTATATATCATTGCTTATGTTATATATACAAAAATCCCATAAAATTAATGCAATCAAATGTTTTTAAGGTTAAAGCTCTTTCCTATACATGTGTTAGATCAAAACTATAGGGGCTAAAAGTGTAAACTTAGAAAATAAAGTTAACCAAGTTTTTTAACTAAGTTAGGCTAAAGACAAAGGGTGTAACAAATTGATAAAATAAAGGACATAAGGAGTGAAAAATTTCCATAAAGGATAGAAGATGCAATTTCAGTAATAACTAAAGGACAATTTTGTGTAATTCTCTCTAATCTAAACTAGGGTATTTGTTACCCCGCGCTTCGCACGGGCGCATTTATTGTGTAGAACTGTTTAGTAGTACTATGGGCAACAATTTTTTCGCATTCTTTCACGTCGTTCGATAGTAACTCTGTTGGTATTAGTTCGTTACAGTACCGACACATACTATAGCAAACGTCCTGCACGTTGCCATGGGACATGTTTTACACTCGTGCGTTGCCGTGAAATGCGTAATGACCATACTTGTACCGAACCGGTATGGGTCTGCAAAGACGGAAAAATGGGCATCGATAAACTTAGTGATCGCTACGGTACAATATTGGTTTGGGTTTTCACAATAAAGAAAAATATCACTATACGGTACCGAACCTATACTTGCTAATGTAATTATATTTTTAATGAACTTTATATAGTCAAGTTGATAAAACTATATAAACGAATACGGTATCGGTACCAACTCCACGATAAAGAAAAATATCACTATTGAAGGGATAGGAGCCTAATCCGAGTGGCGGAGGCGCCCCTATCCCCATAAGACAGGATCTTCGCGCCAAGCTATGGCACGATGATCCATTTGCGCGCTGACCAACAAGCCACGCAGCGCAGCGTGCAAGGATAACAACTGATAAGCAACAAGCAACACCTGATAAGCCTGTGCAACCACGCGCGAAACCTTCCCTCATCACCTTTTGTACGAGGTACAGAAGATAACAAAGGAAGATTCACAAGGATCTCTAGCAGAGTACGCGCCGATAAGAGAGCGACAGGTGGCAAGAGTGGTCCAACCACCACTGACAAGGACAGCGACATGACTGTAGCCACGCTCCCACCATGCCATCGTCTACAGTGACAGCAGGCATCCCCTGCTGATGTTAGAAGCATGGTCAACGACTGTAGCAAGGACAGGGGCCGTCCGCCAATCACAACTCGCCACGTGTCCGCCTCGAGCAACAGCCATGCTGCAGAATGACATCATCCACAGTAACCTGGTTTTCCCGCCATTTCTGTGGAAGGCTTGGACTTGGGCTTTGACCAGCCCAAGTAAGGATCATTTCTCGTGGGCTCCTCAGCTAAGCCCACGAGCTCTCCTATAAATAGAGGACGGCATCTCCTTGCAAAAGGATCCGAAAATATTCATTGTAACTTAGCATACTCTCTTGTAACTCTCTATACTTGATCGTTAATAATATTCCAGCTAGTTACAAGTGGACGTAGGTCACTCCTTGACCGAACCACTTAAATCTTGTGTCCTTATTTACGTAATCTCACACACTCACATTTCTTATTCTCACCCGGTTTAGCTTAGAGGTTTGGGTAAAGGATTAATCTTGGCGAACATAAGTATTAACCACACGGTGATTAGTATTAACCACCGTGATACTTATTGTTTTTCAACTATACCGATAGCGAAAGTATCATTCCAGTATGAATATCAGGTACTAAAGTCTGACCCCTAAAACGAAAAAAAAAACAGTTTTCGTACCAAATAAAAAAAGGTTTACAAAATAAAAAAATACCGGTACACGTTAGTAAAGCAAAGACAGTACAAGTTAGCATAGCACATCAACACATATTAACAAATTAACAAAATAGAGATACCATTAACGTATCTTATTATTATATACATAATATAATATATTGTATAATAAAAAAAATAAGTAAATTATTATACTACTGTTCAAGTGTAGCACAATTAATAGTATATATAATTTTTCCTTGTTTGGTACTTAAAAATTCTCACAAGAGTCCTAACTTTCAACGTATTGGAAAACAATATATTTTTGTTAAATAAAAATTAACTTAGTTAGTGGATGCTGACGTGGATGTGGCATGCCAACAATGACATGGATGATGACGTGAATGTTGACATGGTATGTTGATGCTAACACTGACATGTACGCTGATGTGGACGTCGACATAGCATGCCATGTTAGCGTCCTCTAACTTGGTAAGTTTTCTGTTAACAAAAGTTCACTGTCGGCTAATACTTTAAAAGTTGGGACTCTTGAGAGGAATTTTTTAAGTAGAGATTATTATCGGCTAACGAGGCAAATTTTAGATTATTAAAATAATTCTCACAAGAGTCCTAACTTTCAACATATTGGAAAACAATGTATTTTTGTTAAATAAAAATTAATTTAGTTAGTGGATGCTGACGTGGATGTGGCATGCCAATAATGACATGGATGATGACGTGAACGCTGACATGGTATGTTGATGCTGACACTGACATGTACGCTGATGTGGACGTCGACTAGCATGCCATGTCAGCGTCCTCTAACTTGGTAAGTTTTCTGTTAACAAAAGTTCACTGTCGGCCAATACTTTAAAAGTTGGGACTCTTTTGATGAATTTTTTAAGTAGAGATTATTATCGGCTAACGAGGCAAATTTTAGATTATTAAAATTCAATTCCAATATTAAAAATGGAATGTTCGTTGCATCAGGACATACTCTTAAGTCTTCAAATCCTCCTAAAAAAACTCCAATTTGTTTTTAGGAAAAATAGTTGTATAAAATCAAGCGCGTTACGCGTTTTACAATCGAGATTTAGATGAAGTGTTGATCAATCAATGAATTATACAATCGAGATTCCATTTTGGTTGTAAACGTTAAAAAAATAAAGAAATCTACACATAAGGTAACACAAGAAATTTGTAACGAAATTAGATAATATTATGTTATTTATATTAATAGTATATAATATAATAAAGTTTTTGAATAAAATAATAATATAGTTAATTGAATAAAATAATATAATAAAATAATATAAGTAAAATAATAATATAGTTAATTGAATAAAATATTATTAAAATTACTATTCATTTTGATCACTATTCAATTAAGTTTGTTTATAGTTAATAATAATATAGGTAATTGAATAAAATATTATTAAAATTACTATTCATTTTGATCACTATTCATTTAAGTTTGTTTATTAATATATTGTAATGTAATGACATCTCACTTTGACTCTCCATTAAACTTAGAAACGCTTGATGAGTTGCTTATAACCTCAAAACAGGAGGCGGTTCAACTTTTAAAAGACAAAGCCGAATTGTCACAAATACCTACTAGACAACCACATCTTGAACGTGACCGACCGGCTGCTTATGCGCGTTTGGTAAATGCAGTGGCGGAGGTAGTAACCACCGATTTAGCTAAACGGTTTTGCGGGTTTAATGTGAAACTGACCCAAACTCGTTTGGACTAAACCCAAACCCTCTAACCTCGTGTTAGGTTTGGGTCGTATTTTCGGATCATGTAGGAAATTCAACCCCTAATGTGCCCACCGTCCATTCTCATGTTTAGGCCTGTAAACGAGCCGAACGTTCTTGAACTGATCGGCGGGAAGTTCATTTATGTTCGTTTATTAAATAAACGAACAAACACAAACAAAAAATTTTGTTAGTTTAGTCAAAAGGATGAACATGAACAAACGTTGTGTTCGTTCATTTATGCTCGTGAATGGCCATTTATATTTGTTCATCTGTGTTGTTTATTTATGTTCATTTATGTTCGTCTAAGTTTTATTAATTACAAAAGAAGTTATATTTATGTAAATATAAACATAGATAGATTGGGGTTTAGTTACTTGTATAAATATAACCAATTAATAATTGGGTTTTTTGGTATTAAAAAATTGTTTACATTTATTATGTTCGTTAACGTTCGTTTATGTTCATTCGTAAACTGTTCGGTTAGCTTTTAAACGAACGAACATAAACAAACACGAACATGACAAATTTGTTGTAGGACCGGATTTCAGTCAATAAACATTTAATCAACACGATGTATGAACCGTCAGGTGCGGAAACCTTAACGATCGAGACAAATTATAAAAATCGATGTCAAAACATGTAAAGATTCATTTTCAACGTTTTCATTAATCATTAACTTGTTAATAACTCGTACAGACTCGATTAATGATAACAAACTGTTCTAACACACTCTGGACAGAGTTTGAGTATGAATGGACACTTGACAAACTAATAACTAACTGAATAACTGTCACCCAAACTCCCTATATATAGACAAAATCCCGTTCGACCTTGTGAGGGTCCAAACCAGTTGGTTCGACCCTGCATTAACCCTAACCAAAACTTCTACTTTTCGTTCAACCTCACGACTGCCCGAACAAAAAACATAAACATCAAACTTAAAATACAATCGACACTTTTACAATCTAGACGACCTGAAAGATACATACACATATATGAAATATGCATCTACAAACTCCCCGTTGTATATAGCTCGGGTATTTCACTTGTTCTTGTTCTCTATTTGCATGAACTTCAGCTTTTCTCTCGTCATCTTCTTCTTTCCTGCTTCTTTAGATTTACTTGGTCGTGTTTCCAGTTGCTTCCTTAACTTCATTGAGTACTTCCCAAGCAGCGTCTTGTACTCACAGTCTGAATGAACTTCGAATGCAAAACAGAACTTACCTACAGCTTGAAATCTCCAGGCTTGATCAATATCCAGCGCATTAAAATGAATCGGATTGAAATACAATGTCCCCACATCATTTCTTGAACAGTTAATCATCCACATAGGATCAAATATCTTAATCTTCTTACACATCGTCTTCGGATCTTTATCATGCAACACTATCACAGCTTCACCCTTACGCCAATCATAATACCAAAATGCAAAGTCTTGACTAAAATTATGTTCGATTAGCATCAACGGAATCTTCATCATGCAAGTTGGAAGTTTATAGTTCAAAGTCACAAATGGTAGTTTATTCATCGGATTGATCTTCTTATTCACAATTCGGTGAGGATATTGAGGCTTAAACATATCCCACTTCATCTGACTTTCACGAGTTATCTTGTATGCCATCCATTCTATCAAACTAGTAGCCCCACTCAACTTATGTCTACATACATCTCTCACAACCCAATAATGAAGAGTCTTGATGCCATGAAATCTATTGAAATACAGAATCCCTCTCTCCCATTTAATCCCAATACACTTCAGTTGTGGAAATAACTTCCAACTAATTGCTCTACCCTTGAGCATCTTGTTATGATAACGATAACACTCTCCTTAAATCGGTGGTAGAGAACGATTGTCGGCTTCTTCACGTAATCTTCTCAAATAGTTTCTTTAAAGCATCCAATTGACAATTCACATCTTCCTTTTCAGCTTCAGAGAATATTTCATCAATCACATTCTTTCCCTTTTCATTTGCTACCTTCTCTGCATCCCTCAGAATGTCTGATCGGATGTCGCGTTCTGGTCAAAAATAGTATTTATATGTCCTATATTACCTCAACTAATGTAGTAGTGGCAACAAAGGTGTTGAACCACGAAGAGTTTATGGTCGGTGAAATAGGTTTAGTTGATTAAAAAGATGTCACTTTATGAAGTTTAGTCAATTATGAAGCTTGCATATTTTTGTTCATTTAAGAAATTTGATTGGAGAAAGTTTTAATTATTTAGTAAACTTAAAAATAAAATATAATGGAAATGATGATTGAAATTGGTTTGTAAACAATTGATAACAACCCATGACCTCTTGGTCTAGTGGTATGGTGTCCCCCCTTACAAACGTGAGGTTGTGGGTTCAAATCCTTGCAAATGCAAGGTTAGGTAGAAATAAGGTGGTATAAATATTTGCCGTTCAAAAAAAAAAAACAATTGATAACATACTAGAAAATATGCTTTTAATGACACGCAAATTATGACACACAAGAATTTATGACTTGCAAAAGTGTGTGTCATATTTTCTAAAATTTAAAGGATTTTTGACAAACATGCTTTGCGTGTCATCATTTAATTGTCTTAAACATAAAAATTAAGTTATTTAAGTTTCCCCAAACTTGTTGTAAAACAACTACATCTATTAGCAATAGAGAATAGAAAGGAGAATGGGGAAATACTTTCTTATTCATATCTCAATGTAAGATACAATGGCTCTATTTATAAGCCTCTACATTAATATAATAGTAATGAAGGAGGGGAGTTAAGCACGTGGATGGTCACTCTATTAATGTAATTCATAACACTCCCCCTTGACTATCCACATGATGAAATACGCTTATTGATGTTGCCTCATTAAAAACCTTTGCTAGGAAAACTCAGTGGGATAAAACCATAGCTAAGGGAAAAAGAGTGCAGTGCATATTATTCTCACCTTGATGATTTAAGCTCCTTAAGTAGACACTTCGATCCCGTGAATGTTGAAGTCGAATTTGGTAAACAAGTCTGCCAAATTTTCGATAAAATGAATTTGTTGGACTACAATAGCACCATTCTTTTATAAATTATGTGTAGAATATAACTTTGGTAAAATATGGTTGGTTCCTTCTTCTTTGATGCATGATGTTAATTTCAGGCTTTTAGTCTGTGCTCTCATGTGTGTAATTCTTTAAACAAAGTCTTCACATCAAATTTCTAATGCCTCTTCTCATATAAGATCAACAATCGTGTTGTTTTACATTCCCTGCATCAATAAGACTAACCAAACCTTTTTTTACAGGTTAGTAAAATACAACCTCATATCTTTCATGTCGTCCATCCAAATATTTGTTTTAACCCATTTCAATGTCTACTCACTAAAAATAAATTACATCTTTTTAATATATTCTAGAAATTAATGATATATCAAATTATGTATAACTAGCAAGAAATATTGTATTAACTGCATTTAAATATGGTACTCATAGACTAATAATATTTATGATAAGAATACTTTGTTTTATACCAAATGATCAAACTTTTTAGAGATGGGCTTTGACATATTAAAATGTCCAACATCTTTTGAATATAGTTTGATTGATATATAAGAATATCCTTAAATAAATGCTCAACTTGCGTACCATCTCTTCACGAGATAATGATATCATCAACATATCTTATAATTTTTATAAACATGATATTGTTGAATTAAAAAACACATGATCGAGTACCTCATACTCATATCTCTTTTCTCGAGATAACTACCCAGATGATTATACTATGTTTAACTCGACTATTTTAGTCCGTACATAAAAATGGTTAACTTCATATAACATATTTCATGTGCTTTTAGTTTCAATGCCTCTTGCATTTACATTCAGTCATGGACTTCCTTTCATATACGTGAGCACACTCTTCAAGAGTTTTGCCACTTAAACCTCATAATTTAGCATATCATTTTCCATATCATATTCAAAGAACTCATCACGAATTGTTTCACTTCCATTTCATGTGGAATTCTTATTCAAATAATTTTGCATATCAAGTAATTTGACGATCTTTAATACATTTTAAGTAAAATGCCCCACCCTCTTTTCAAGATATACTTTGATGGATTGGTAAACATATCATACATATACTCGAATTATAGGTCAAACAACAAGTGCACTATGTCAAGGACTTTCAAAAGTCTCCCTTTTAAAAGTTCTACAGAGTCTCTCGATAATGCTCAGACATTATCACTGTAAACTGCGAGTGAACTTTTAAGAGAACTTTTGATACAAGCTGGATAATACAATCAAACTTATGTTGCTCTTTATCGGGATATCTCATGAGTTTTAAAACACTCAACCCCTTATTTTAGTCCATACATATTATATTACCTTTACATAATACTTCTTAAGGTATTGATATCAATGCTGCAAACATCATCAATCCATCAAGGACTTTTCCATGTTGACCAATTACGCAAGTGCATTAACCCTTCAATTGGAAGAACAATAACATCTATTTCTCCAATATATATTGTACCATTCTTATACATTAAAGTATCATAATCACCAGGTTCAGTTTATCACCTGTGGTGTATTGGTGCACAATAATTACATCATACTATGTTTCATATTACCTTTTAAGCACTCAGTTGCTTTAGGATACTCATGAGGAGTTCCACTTATATTCAATTCAATCATATATTCAGAATTGAATCTATTTATTCCGATCATAACGTTCTCGAGAACTTAAGTTACAAGATTTTGACACATTAAATCCTTCATCATGTATTTTCATGTAAACTTTCAGTGTCATGTAAATCATGATATTTATTAGACGCGTTTCAATTCTCTCTTTGTATTACCAGACTAATAACATAACGAAAAATCATTGTATCCACCACTGGAGAATGCGTCTCCTCATAATCAATTATGGGGCTTTGCGAAATTCTTGTGCCACCAATTTTACCTTATATCATTTTCTTTTCAAATGTTGATTCGCACAAAAGACCTTTTCATATCTATATGTTTTACAACTTTTTTTGTATGGACTACTGATCCAAAAATTTCCTTTTCAATAAAGAATTCAACTCTGCCGTATTTGCGTCTTTCTGATGTATTGTAAAATACATCTATTTCCAGTGTAAAGTTTGTATAGTTTTCGAGTCGTTTAGATAGTGTTTTTATTAGTTTTAGGCTTGTACTGGTCTATTTTATTTAGTATAGGTTATTATAGATTTTATTAGTTTTGTGTCGTTTTTAGTACTTATTTATTTATTTTATATTTTGTAGGTGTTCGTGGACGTTGGAGCGTAAACGAGTAACTTTTGTCAAGTCAGGAACACCCGAGTCGAGAGCACGGAGTTATAATAATAATAATAATAATAATAATAATAATAATAATAATAATAATAATAATAATAATAATAGTATAATAGTAATAATAAATAATGGACTTTGAAGTCCATGTTCACGTGAACAATCAGAGAAGAAAAAAATAATAGAAAAAAGAACTTTGTGTGTGGCCCAAACCCAACAAGCAAAATGAGGGCACAGTTATAATTGTGGAGGAAGCATCACAAGGGCCGGAGGAAATTTATAAAAGGATATCACGCTGCTGCGCACAAAAAGGGAGGAGTTTTGAGGAGCACCATATTATATTTTCGTGGAGATCGCACGACAGAAGCAACTTGAAGAATTATTAGAGAAGAGGATCAAAGGTTGAAGCATAGGTGCGATCACGGGTCGGTGCTAATTCAATTATTTATTATTTATATATTAAACCCGTTGTGAACACCATGAATATGTTCAGTTTTTATTGTTTTGATTTTATCATGACAATTATTGGCTAGATCATAGAACTACCTAGGTGATGGTGAATACGCTTGTTTGACTATTTTTCTTTTGGTTTTGGAATTTTTGGTTGTGGATGAATTTTAAAGTAAAGAATTCTTTATTTTCTGGTTTGATGTATATGCATATTTAGTTTTGTTTAAATAACTTTTATAAACTCCACTTGCGTTTTTGTGAATGTCTTTCATGTATGAATGCGGGTTAGGTTGCGGACTGGGTGTTAGCAGCTAGTTTATGGTTAATTTCTGCAGGTTATCCATAGGAGTTGTAATTGTTAGTTAGATAATTCTAAGTGTTCTACCAATTCTCAATAGCTGTAAGGTGCGAGATTGTTGGTCTGTCTAGGGTGTTAAATTGCTAGATCTAGAGGCTTTGTAAGAAGATCTTCCTAGTTTCCCTAGCATCCTTGTAGGCCAAGTCTTATCAGAAATATTGTAGTTACCCCTTGCACTTTCGGGTGTATTGTGACTTTCGCGTTGTGGGGTAGACTGTCTAG
Organism: Ambrosia x helenae; assembly: GCA_030844895.1. Classification (NCBI taxonomy): domain Eukaryota; kingdom Viridiplantae; phylum Streptophyta; class Magnoliopsida; order Asterales; family Asteraceae; genus Ambrosia; species Ambrosia x helenae. Next base: position 10,147 of record JAUTDX010005699.1, read on the forward strand.
CGGGTACTTTAAGATTCGAGTAGGTAAGCCTGTGAGGGTAACCTCTCAACCGGTGGTTTAAACAGCACAACAGTATTCTAGGGTTTCCCCTTGAGAAGAGGGTGTCTAGTTTATTCTTGATGTTTAGTATTTTAAGATCCCGGTTCCACACCAGTTCCATAGCCATTAGAAGCTTATCATTCATGTGTAGGATTCTAGCCTAGGTAGTGCCTTCCTATCATCTGATCCTAGTTACGGTTCCCAGTTTGTGTCTTTAGTTATTTTAGTTTTATTTTATTTATTTACATTAGTTTGTTAGAAACCACCCCTTTAAACAACAAAACATTATTAAGTCAGTATTTAGGATAAGTAATCGAGTCTAGTTTACGTTTTCCAGTAGAGTCTCGTGGGTTCGATACTCGGACTTACTTTAGCTGTACTGCACTGATCGGTACACTTGATGGTTATGTGGTTTAGGTTTAGAGAGTCTTAGGTTATAAATTTAAAACTTAGAGTGTCTAGTTTAGGTTAATTTAGTTAGTTTTATTAAACCACTTTGAGCACATCACTTTCCATTGTGGCCAATCATTTCTTTGTATTCACTCATAGGCAGATCTTAAATCTTGATCCTCATTTCAAGCGCTACATTACATAAAATTTATAACGACGTCGATTTTATTTCGATTACATACATTTCGTAGACATGATACTATATAAGAGATCTCTTAATTTTCAGGTACATGAGGTTCTTCTGGAACCATCATGTCTAATGTCTCTTCAGGAGACCTTTTTACTATAACCTCGACTTGACCATCTTTCTTACTTGCTCCAATTTCTCGAGGATTTTTATTCTTTGGAATCGACTAGTCTACCACGCTTCAGGCGTGCAGTAGGCTTATTGCCAATATATGATTGTCCTTCCCGGACACTTATCTTAAATGGAGCATTAACAGTTGGTATATGTAACTTGATTAGCTATTCATCATATTTAGGTCAGTTAATGCATCTGGTAATTGATTCGCTAATCTCTGTGAATGAATTATCCTTTGAACTTTTGGTTCACATTGTTTAGTACGAGGATCAATGATATTTCATTCTAACTCATTTCTATTTCCAACTGCCTTTTATCTCCCCCTGATGTTGGGAATGTTAATCCATTGAGATGGATATCAATTAATTGAGATGTAAATAAATCTCTTGTTGAAGGCTCAATAAATCATCATATATTCCCAATCACCTTTTAAGGTCCCATATCCTGCGTCGTGGTGGATCAATTTCAATATATGTCGCACAACAAAAATCTTAGATGAGCAATATTTGGTTCCTGACCGAAAACCAACTATAATGGGGAGAAACTATTACCATGTATTGACTTGATGTGAATAAATGTTACTGCATGTAAAATCAAATGTAAACATGAACTTTTGCTTTCATGATCATTAACATTGCAATCAATAGTAGACGTTTTAGTGATCATCTCAATGAAAGGAATATGTGTATGAACATAAGCTATATGAAGTTCAACACTTATTCCAATGATCATTATTATCTTGGGAATTGATTAAATATGCCAATCTAGAATAATATGCTTGCTATCTTATTAGCTAAGCCATAAATCTAGAAAACTTCAGGTTGCAAACTTGATAACTATTTAGAAAATGCACCGATTTTAAATATTAAATGATATCATGTTAGGATATGCGTATCCTTTAATCAATTCCAAAATATATAGTGATACTCACCCTACTTTATATGGCAAATACATAATTTCGCTTAAGAGCAAACATTACATGCTATGTACCAGATTGAAGAATCTTTAAGTTCTTCATTATGTTCACATCATGATCGACTCGGTGTGGTCTTACCGGTCATGAAAATTAATTAAATAATTATGATCCATAAACTAAACTTCTCGTTTATGATCGAATATGTATTACTTGCACGCATGTAATACAAAACATATGATATGAAAGAATGTATTGTAACTTCAATGTTCAAACCATCATGTTATATAATCACTTCTTTTATTTGCCACATGTGGTGGTCAATCTCATTAGTAACATGATCATTATTGCATTTTTGATGATCAATCTCATTATTAACTTGGCTATTATTATAATCTTTGATGGTTGATCTCATTATGACCATCATTGCAACTTTCTCAATTATTTCCATGATCATGACACTTTCAATTATTGTTATATAATCTCATTCACTCCAAGAAATGGAGTAAAACCAACCAAGCTTTATTATTTTTTTGGACATATGAATATAAAGTCATTTCAAATTAACTTTTCATACCCTTTTAATGGTATTGCTATTTCAAGAGCGTATTTGAGGTATAATAAGTAAAATTCGTTCTATCCAATTTTCCCATATAAAATTGAGAAGTAATTATATTTCCTCAATTGCCATGATCATGGCCTTTACGCTGATCATTATATCATGACATTCACTTCAAGGAATGGATTATAACCACAAAACTTTCATGGTGGAATCATTACAACTTTCTTAGTTATGTATATGATTACGACCTTTCACTGATCATTATATTATCACATTCATTTCAGGGAATGGACTAGAATCACACCACTTTCATGACGGTCGTTCAATATATATATATTATATATATATATATATATATTCTTTCTTTAACAATATTGTTGACATATGGAAACTGTTGTATTGAACATACTCTTATGAATAATCTAATCATCACATGATATAAATCGAAAAATTAGTGTATGACTTTAGATGCTTCCATGTGAGGACCATTAGAGAGCCTCACACTTCATGTGTAGATCTTTTCCAACAATCTAAAGATGTCAATTGTATTGAAAGAAAAGAAAATCCATAGGGAGACATAATGTTTAAATTACGACCAACAACAAAAATACTATATAAAATCAAAAAGGGGTTCACACAGTTGCTTGATGGTGCCAAAACCCAAAAATATATAAAACTTATAACAATGAAAATATCGTTATTAAACTATTCGTATCTTAAAACATACATTTTCACTTAATTTGATATGATCAAATGTTTAATTGTTAAGCATAAAATTACTATATTTATCTTTAAAATTAAACTACAACTTATCAAATAATAAGTATTATATTTAGATAAATTCAAAGGGTTTATAAATTGTTTAACTGATTTTGTGACCGTTTCAAAAATCATGTGGCTTCCATTTTCATTAATTAATTGTTACATATCACTGAAAAATTGGATCAATTGATGGTAGAACCTGATTTATTAGATTATCAAATTCAAGAATAATCTAAATATGAATTTACATGTTTTAGAGAATCTAAAAATGCCAATTAAAAGAAAGAAACAGTTAGATGGTATATCCTATAAACTAACATAAATTTGGATTTGTAGAAAATTAATAAAAAAAATAACACAAATTGAAATATTTAAGATATTAATGTAAATCGAGTAATTCATATCTCTTTGTTAATTAAGAATGCAGACAAATTAATCTTAAAATTATAACAGTGATGAATTTGATCATCTAACCTTTTATTTTTAGGTAATCACATGAATTTGATTTATGATGTGAAGATAAATATATGTATTAAACGATTAATTAAGTAACGTGAAAAATTGTGATTGAATATACCATACAAGAGGTTGGTGAGAACACTCGTCTTTCGTCGTGAAAAGCAACAACACATACAATAATATGATTCAACTCTAGAAAGCAAGTCGTGCTGATAACGTGTTGTAAAACAACTACATCTATTAGAAATAGAGAATAGAAATGAGAATGGGGAAATATTTTCTTATCCATATCTCAATGTAAGATACAATGGCTCTATTTATAGGCCTCTACATTAATATAATAGTAATGAAGGAGGGGAGTTGACTTTTTTCTGAGGAGCACGTGGTGAGACCAACGTTACAGAGCCCGCGAATTAAGAGATTGCCGTTGGAATTTTCAGGTTCTTTGGTCGGGAGATTCACTAAGGAAGACATTAAAGTAGCAGTTTTTGATTGTGGTTCAGACCGAGCACCTGGTCCGGATGGATTTAATTTCAGTTTTGTGAAGTTTTTCTGGAGTTATCTTGAAGATGATTTTTATAACTTGATGGATTCTTTTTTCGACTCGGGTCGGATTGGGAGACGATGTAGCTCCTCTTTTATTACTTGATTCCTAAGTCTAAAAATCCGGTTGGTTTAAATGAGTATAGGCCGATTACTTTGGTTGGGGTGATAAGCAAAGTTGTGTCTAAAGTTCTTGCTTTGCGACTGAAGAAAGTATTGAACTTTGTTATTTTAGATACGCAATCGACATTTCTCAAGGATAGATTCATTTTAGACGGCCCTTTGATGTTAAATGAGGTGTATGGGTGGCTGAATAAAAGGCGGAAAAAAGCATTTATGTTGAAAATTGACTTTGAAAAGGCATACGACAACGTGAATTGGGCCTTTTTAATTTCAATGTTGGATCAAATGGGTTTTCCTTCTAGATGGGGGAGTTGGGTGAAAGGGATTTTGGAGTCGGCTAGGGTCCTCGGTGTTGGTGAATGGGTCGCCCATTTTTGAGTTCCAATGTGAGAAGGGTATTCGACAAGGGGACCCTTTATCGCCTTTTCTTTTTTTGATTGTTATGGAAGCCTTCACTTGTGTTTTCGAGGAAGCTTGTTTCAAAGGAGAGTTCAAAGGTATACAAGACAATAGAACCAGCTTAAAGATATCCCATTTTCTCTACGCAGATGATGCCTTAATTCTTGGGGAGTGGTCAAAAGAAAATATAGAAACGACGGCTCGTCTGTTACGTGTTTTTCATATGTGCACGGGGCTTAAAATTAATATTAAGAAGTCATATCTTTTCGGAATAGGCGTGGATGGGGTTGAGCTTAATGAGATGGCCAACATTCTCGGATGTAGGATTGGAGAGTTCCCTTTTGAGTACTTGGGTATTAAAGTCGGAGCAAATATGAACTGTGTTTGTCATTGGAATTCGGTGGTGGATACGGTTCGATCTAGATTGTCGACTTGGAAAGCTAATTCTTTATCTATGGGGGGACGCTTAACTCTTATAAAATCTGTTTTGGCCAACCTCCCAATTTATTATTTGTCTATATATAAAGCCCCAGGGCAGGTTTTGGATCTTATGGAGAAGTTAATGAAGAATTTTCTATGGGCTAGTTCTAATGAAGCGAAGAAGATGCATTGGGTCTCTTGGGAAGTTGTTACCACTTCGAAATCCAATGGGGGCCTAGGCATTTCTCGTTTAGAGGATGTAAACAAGGCGTTGATTACAAAGTGGGCGTGGAGATTTAAAAAGAATCCGACTAGTAGTTGGCGACGGACTATAGAAGCTATTCATGGTGGTAGAGGTAACTGGAGTTCTCTTGCTATTAATACTGGGCTGCCCGGTTGTTGGAAGTCTATTGTTTCGCTTATCGGTAAGTTAAAGGAGGAAGGTTTAGATATTCATAATCTTATCAGAGGCAAAGTGGGGAATGGTATGGATATATGTTTCTGGACTGATATGTGGTATGGCGATTCTCTGCTTATGACTAGATGGCCACGTTTGTTTCATTTGGAAAAGAATAAACGATGCGTCATTGCGGAGAGGCTTCAGATCCAAGCTGGGGTAATTACCTTTGAAGATAATTGGCGAATAGGCCTAAGTACTGTTGAGGAAATATCGGAGTATCGAGACCTTCAAGAAATGCTTCCTAAATGTAAGTTTTCAGATGGTAAAGACTCGTGGTGCTGGGATCCGGGTTCGGATGCTAGTTTTTCAGTTCAGAATGTTAAGATGCTGCTGCGAAAAGACCGTGATATTAGCAGGAACCAAGAGATGGTGTGGACCGGGTGGATACCTCTTAAGTCAATATTCATGTGTGGTGACTAGAAATGGATCGGCTCCCAACAAAAAAATGCATTGGCTCGGAGGAATATCACAGTGGAAGATGGTTCTTGTGCGTTTTGTAACTCGGAGGCTGAAACTTGTCTACACCTCTTCACAGGTTGCATCCTCACGTGTAATGTTTGGCAGTTCATCGAAAAATGGTGCAGCTTAGATCCTATTTTCTTGTTCGATATTGGAGATATAATTAAGCTGCCAGGTCTGATCAGTGGGTCAAAATGGAAGAAGAGCATCATTAGAGGTACTGTCATGACGGCTTGTTGGGTGATTTGGAGGACTCGTAATAAGGCGGTCTTTGAAAAAGAGGTGCCGAAGATTTGTGATATGATTGTTTGTATTAAGTCTTGGTCATATTTATGGTTACGTAACCGATCTAAGTTTCGTGATCTTAGGTGGAAGGAATGGAGTAGATTTCCATTGTATATGTTGTAATTAGTTTTTGGCGGTCCTCGTTTTGTGGGCTTTGCCGTTTTTTAATGAAGTTCATCGTTCAAAAAAAAAAAAAAAACATGTGGATGGTCACTCTATCAATGTAATTCATAACAAAACTTAAATTATCTCCCATTTTTTCAATACATAGAGAGAGAGCGCGCGCGCGACCACAACAAGGGAGAAGAGAGGCGATGAAGAAGTGGTGCCGGCCATGGCCTTCGGCCGGCCACCTTACTCCGACAATGTGCTAGATCTGAACGGCAACGGCGAAGAAGTATACTAGATCTGAACGGCGGCGGCTTGGAAGCTGGGGTACTAGTGAGTATAAGATCTAGTACATTTCTTCACTATATCGTTTATATGTTTTCCATCCGAATAGTTATTCGTACAATTGTGTTGTGCAACAGGAAAGTCTCACATTAAGATCAGCTTAGATTATTTGTAACTTTGGATTTAGGCCAAAATCTTATCAATGTGTTGGAATATACCATACGCATATATATAGCCTTAGGGTGTGTGTAGTGGTGGAGGGTTATGTGGGGGTTATGGTATTAAAATATTAAAAAGTAATAGAATGGGGGTTATGAAAAAAGAGGGTGTAGTGGGAAGGGGGGTTATGAGGGGGTTATAAATGATTGGGTAATGATTGGTTAATTATTGTTTTTTATTTAAATAAGAATATTAAATAGTTAATAATATTTCATTAAATATAAAAAAATTACAAATACTAAAACCAAAAATTACAAATACTAAAACAAAAAAATACAAATACTAAAAAAAAATTACAAACCCTAAATAAAAGATAAAAATACTCAAAGGTTATATTTTTCCTCGATTTTTTTCTTTCGTTTCAAACACATTTCCAACGCTTTGCCCTCTAGGTGTCGTGCTTCTTTGTGTAAAATTCAAAGTCGCGTTCAAACTGTTGATCCCTCATGATGTCAACCACCTCTCGGTTTTCTTGGATACGCTGAGCCCCGATGTCGCGTAAGTCTTGGAGCCGCTGGTTCATTTCAGCAAATGCCGGGATTAACTGGTTCACCCCGACGAAGACTCCGTCCGCGCGGCTCGAGCAGCCCGTCGACCGGTGGGACGAGGTAGCTCGTCCGGTCCCTCCTCCCCTGGGAAATAGGGATTTTCTTCTGGTGAGTTGAGGTCGACATAACGGGCGTCAGACGTAGGCGTTTCAGGATCAACCGAGTCAGAGGTCCTCGACTTTTTTGAAGGCCTCTTATTTTTGGCCCTAGATGAAGAAGTTCCAACCGCTGGGCGGACGGTGTGCCATTTGGTGCAGTCTTTCAGCACGCGCCAACATTTCACGTACGGGAAATTCCCGTATTCCTGATTGTATTCTTCCAAAGCCACCACAAAAATATCCTCGTCGCTTTGCCCACTTTTCCACCCGAACCGGATGCGCTGATAAATGCCTTGAAAGTTTGTGCATTTTTGGTTGATATCGGTCCACTTGCCCGATATCGAATCGTTCTCCCGGTAGCCCTCTTCTTTACCAGCCAGACCAAAAAATATTGCCCGGACTTTTTTCCAAAATTCGCCTTTGGTTTGGTAGTTGGCTAAAAAAACAAAACAATAATATATATAAGTACCCGTTTAAAAAACTATATGTAATAAAATATAACATAACCAAAAAATATATATCTTACCGACTATAGGATCCTCCGACACGTCAACCCACGCTCGGGTTAACGAGTACAACTCATGGTCGGTCCATGGTTGTACGTTTTTTTGGCACGACCGACCGTCTCTTTTCTTTGGTGAGCCCGGCTTCCTCGGACGGTTGCCTTGCCTCGCACGGGCTCTTCCTCTTCGACCGGGTCTTGTGTCTCCGGAACCGACTCTTGCCAAGCATTTGAAGAGCCGAACATTTGGGATGTCCCAAACACTTGTGTTTGGCTAAACCCACCTCCCATCGGCATCCCAAAACTCCCTCCCATGTTAATGTTATACATGTTCGGGTCCCAATTATAGGGTTGGTTTAACAGGTTCGTGAAACTTTGCGGGTTTGAACCTGAACCCGGAGCTATAGGTCGGGTGTTGTCGCCACTGGTTTGGGAACCAAACCCGAAACCTCTACCGAAAGGATTCATCTCTTGTGTGTGTGTGTGTTGGCTTGATCTAACTTTGAGTGTTTGGATTGTAAAGTGTGTGTGTTTTAGATTGTATATGTGTGTGTTTATGTAGAGTGTGTATGTATATATAGATAAACAAAAAAATAAAGCAGAATTTTTTTTATTATTAAAGCATTGGACCGTTCAACGGTCAAGTCACAAAACGCCCGCTATGACTAAAACTCTGCAACCCTAAAACGCTGGATAGCGCCCCTGGGGGCGGTGTTTGGGGCGCTATAACCCGTTCAAAACGCCCAGAAAACGAGCCCACTACACACACCCTTATATATCTCTTCTATTGAAATATATAGATACAGCAAGGCTCTGTTCACAGAAGCTTCTTGTTGATAGAAAACACATAGAAGCCTCAATTGGGTTTCACCTATTCATAACATTGATCTCTTTCCACAAGGTAATTCATTTGATTAGGATTATTAATTTTATTTATATTAAACTATGTATTAATTTAAAGATGGATGAATAGTGTCATGGTAAAATAGTGAAAGTCAAATACAAATAGAGGTAAAAGTAAAAGAGCAATATTGATGCATCATCATCATCTTTACACGTAAGGATAGCAACTTTGGATAGGTGTCAAAGACCTGTGCTACGTGTTAACAATTGGCTAATCTTTTATCCAGCTTTGGCAAAACGTGGCAGTAGTGTAGCAACCATCAGTAATAAATAAATAAATACCATCATTTAATAGCTCAATTTCCATATGTCCTTCAATTCAATTCTTCGTATTTGATCAACCATGTTGCACAGGAACATATCTCCCCTCTTTCCCGGCCGGCTGCTTCAACCACCCATCTTCTGTATCAGCGGCATTCGCCGGAAACTCCATCCATATCTGAAACCACCTCCACCTGTAACATGCGATCTAAATCTGTTTCCTCATTGGGGTAAGAATGGGTATGATGGGGGACGGGGAAACCCGTTTTCGCACAAGATCTAGACTTAAACCAAAAACCAAACAACAGCAGCCAGAGGAGTGTTGAGATATATCCATCCCCATTATGTTGTTGTATCAATTTCTTTTGTTTCTTTGTTTCTTCCGTAGGTCAAACCCGCTATCTCCGACCAGTTGACCACCACAAGAACACAATGATGAGCACCTGGCGGATTTGAACGATATAGACACAGAAGCAAATAACATACATTATACAAGTTTTTATGCGGGGAGTACAACTGCACAAGCTCTAAAAGCAACTATGATGCTTTCCTGCACCCGCAGCCCATGGCTGAGTGGCGGTATTGTGGTGGTGGTTTTATGGTGTGAAGGGTCGGGCTCAACTTTGGTGTTGTTGGCAAATGACGGGGATGATGGTGATGGTGGATCGAGTGATGGAGGTCGATGGGTGTGGTGCCTCTTGGCCGGAAAATCCACCGGAGGTTGGGTTTGGTGGTGATGTAATTTAGAGAAAGAGAAGGAGAATGATTTCTTGGGTAAAGGAAATGCAAAAACTGGGCATGAATGATCTGTAAAAATAAATATTAGTAAAAACAATATAATAGTTTGTAGCTTTTTAATAAACCAAAATCTTACGGAATAGGTTTCACCACCCAGCATAATTTGGTTTGTTCCACTGTTTTGAAAATTTGTTTCATTTTATTTTTGAGTGACTAAATTTGATAAAAGTAAACAATATTTTAGTCGTCAAACTAAAAAGAAAAAGAAAATTGAACTAATCAAATTTTCATTTATTAAGAAGAGAGAAAAAAGTTGGTATAAAATGGAACGAATCAAATTGTCATTTTTTACGGAAGGAAAAAGAAAATTGGCATACCAAAATTATTAATTTTATGTGTTTTAACGTCGGAATATGTATTTCATGGAGTTTACTTTCTAGCAGGAACCGAATTGATTACGAGTGAAATCTTCATATTTTTGGAAATGGTATTGTTCTCTTATTTTTTGAGAGGTGGTGTCATTTTATATATACTTTTTTTTTTATTTTGACAGAGTTGAGAATAAAATACAAATCAGATTGGTAGTGTACCGTTTTGAGGTGTATTCTCCTACTGGGAGGTGACAGTTTCGATGGTTGGCATTTTATATTTTCTTTTCCACATAAGTATTTGATGTTTTGAAATAACGGGTTTAGGAAAAAAACACAAATTGAGTTGGTGGTGTACTGGATTGAGGTTCATTCCTTTAATGGGAGATCATAGGTTTGAGACCTGGTTTGAGATAACTGAGTTTTTTTTGTGATCGCTTAGGCTAACAATGTCGTACGATTATCCTAATAAACCAAAACAATAATGACAACGAACGCGCGCGAAAACCCTCCTAGTTGTAATAATTGTCGATTCCTCTGTTTTCTACAATGTGGGTTTAATTGATTAAAATCAGGCTTTAGATGTTTTAGATCCTTGCTTCTGATTGGTAATTTCAATGCTTTTATGTTATTGTGTTGTGAAATAATTCTATATACTAATTTATAACAAGACGAGGATGTTTGAAATATCTAAAATCTGGAATGAATTGGATTGTTGTTGTTGATGTGCGATCGTATGTGTGTGTGTTAGAAGGAAGGAGGGAAATTTTGGAGGGAAGTTATAAGAAAGGAAGTTTTAGAAACTTAACTTTCAACACAAATAAAAACATAATGTTTGACCCTATTTATACATACTAACCGGTGCAAACATCAACCGGTGTGACCCTTCACTAAACCAACACAACTATTAACTAATATGTGACATACCCGATCACATATAGATGTTTTAGACTTAGGATAATAACCTAACATATGTACATAAACAAATTAACACATGTCCGATAATATGAATCAAGATTAACATCTAATACTCTCCCCCCTAATCTTGATTCTTCAACTTGTCTTTAGTCTTCACTTGATGAGGATCTTGAACGCTTCTTTGGGGGCAATGCCGAGTCTTCCCATGCGGCTTCTTTCTTCTTGTAATCCTCCATCACTTCTTCATTAATCTCCACTACCAACTCTCTTCCCTTGTACTTGAGATGATACCACTCTAACATCTCCAAATAACGAACATAAGTTTGCCTCAAATTTCTTGTAATATCTTCCTTTGACACTAGGCTTGGCAAACCTCTTCCATATCCCATTGACATAGCCACCACCGTCCAATTTCCATCACTTGTTACCTTCTCATAACCACCAAATACTTGAACCGTCTTGTATAGTTCCAACAAACTTATTGGATAACCCATTTCGTCTCTTGGTGGGATTGGTGCCTTGATTCTTATTTGTAAGAAATCTCTTAAAAACCAATTTACGGTTCTCTCAAATTCCAACTCGAACCTTCTCTTGTATCTCTCAACCGTGCTAGTGATGTGAACCATATCCATAAACACAATGCAATCTTGCAATTCGGACCCTTCGGTTGGATACATAATTGGACCTCTTTCCATAACACCTTCATATTGATCTTTGTTGATGGAATAGTCGTCAAAATGCTTGAAAATGGACGCTCTTTCTTTGTCTTCGTTCGTTATACCCTCCATCTTGTCGCCTTCAAATCTAACCCGCTTCCCTTTATCTTTTGAACCCAATGAATTTCCTGTTTTGGTTCGGCCGAGTGGGTTTACATGTCCACGGCCCTTTTCTTTTTCTTTCTTATCACTTTGATCAAATGCGGGACACTTAAATGTGAAATGATCATCCGATTCACATATGCGACATAGTATAATCCTTCTAACTTCTTGGATAATAGGCTTCTTGATGTAACAAACATCGCCTTCAAATTCTACTTCAAATCCCTCTTGTGTCAATTTCTCAACACTCAATATATTCTTTCTAAGTGTGGGTATATAGAAAACATTTTGAATCTTATGTTCTCTTCCACAACTAGTAATCGCCACACATCCTTTACCACGGAAATATTCGTTTCTATAACCTTTTGGGCAACCTTCTACACCAAATGAGTTGTTCAAGACAATAAACAAACTCTTGTTGCCACAACCGTGTTCTTGGCGAGTCAAACTAACAAACCACAAATCATCCCAACCCTTTTCATCACTACCCTTAACCATAAATTCGGTTTTGCCAATTTTCTTAGGACAATTACGCCTATAATGAAAGGGTTCTTTGCACTTACTACAACACATGGTAGAGGGTATTTGGCCACTTCTTTTCCTTTTCTGGTTTGCCGATCGTATTCCCTTTGTGCACTTCTTCTCTTTGATTCGGTATCCCTCACGGATACACTCCCACTTGATCCGATGTTAAACGAAGATAATTGCATATTGAGAGAGTCTCCTATGCCTTCTTGGTTCGCCTTCTTGGCCTTCCAACGATGATCTTCATGATCATATATAAGACTAGGGATTAGCGGCCCATAACCATAACCGCATTCTGTCCCCATCTTCTTGACTGCTTCGTTTCTCTCTACATCGAATATACCACAGGTCTTGATCGTTGGCTCTGATGCCATGTTTGAAATATCTAAAATCTGGAATGAATTGGATTGTTGTTGTTGATGTGCGATCGTATGTGTGTGTGTTAGAAGGAAGGAGGGAAATTTTGGAGGGAAGTTATAAGAAAGGAAGTTTTAGAAACTTAACTTTCAACACAAATAAAAACATAATGTTTGACCCTATTTATACATACTAACTGGTGCAAACATCAACCGGTGTGACCCTTCACTAAACCAACACAACTATTAACTAATATGTGACATACCCGATCACATATAGATGTTTTAGACTTAGGATAATAACCTAACATATGTACATAAACAAATTAACACATGTCCGATAATATGAATCAAGATTAACATCTAACAGAGGAACAGTGCATCCAGGGCATTTTTGGAACTTAGAAATAGCAGTGGAGGAGTGGACCGTGACAAAAAGCATATAGAGAACGGAGAGAGAGGGGAAGTGAAACCAGTGATGTTCCATGTTCTTTGGTGACTATCCGAGCGTGCATCATCCATATCCTACTAAATCAAGAACGATGATCACAATTATGATGTTTTCTTGACCCATTGAGTAGTTTCCATGCCATTATTTATGATGCTTATGCTTAGCCAATTAAGGCCATTTGTGAATTGTGATATTTGTAACCAGTATAGTTTTGTTCTAATATGCTTTTTCCCTTTTTTGACAGATTAGCGGATAAAAAATGAAAGATGGATGTACTTGTTGAGGAAGAAAAAGAACAGGTCAAGGTTCAATTTAAGCTTGCACAATTACTGTTCCGCTGCTTCACCTCTCGTTGGACATGTTACTCTGACCCGTTTACCATTCCATAACCTTTCGACAAACTCAGGGCGTGCTATATTTCAGCTCTAATTTAATGATTGTCTGCGCCTTGCATTCGCACAGTTTGTTACAAGTCAGGTGTGTAACAGCATTAACCTTGGAGGTAAACAATATTTCATTCTTAGACATGACAAACTGTCACTCTATAGCTTACATTTTGTCTAATAAAATATGAAGGTAAATCTTCTGCAAATTAGGTGGAGGTGAGCTGCTAAATGCTACTCTTTTTAGCAAAAGACACTATGATGTAGATGGAGTTGACTGAATGACTGCTAAATGTAAGTACTTACTGTTAATACGATGGTGTTGGTTTAAGAACATTCTTAATCTGTATATAGGACTATTTACGTACCCGAATTATGTTTTGATTAAATACATTTGGTGTTAGAAATGACTATTAGATGTATCCGAAATAAAACTTGCATTCAAAACTGACGACTACAAGTCCCGCCGCAAAGCGCGGATACACGGCTAGTTAGTAATATTTTGGATTAATTTAATGTTTAAGAATAGATCTGGTGAATTGTTGAGTTGATTATCTAAGGTCCCTTTAATATATCCGGAGAGTTTAAAGATAATAAATTTAAATCTTCATGCTTCCCTTAGGGTTCTTGGTCTTGTTGAGTTGATTATCTTAGGTGGTACTCATTTAATATTCAATACAAAAAGACTATGATCAGTTAACATGCTAATGTTTGTTTTCAGTTAGAATTTAGAATACATAGATCTTTGGAAATTATCGGTGTTTGTGATTTTTGAACTATATTAGTTAGTGTTTGTGATTTTTAATTTAATTGTCCTCTCAGATTGGAGGAGTAGATGATTACACGGATGCGGATATCGATAGCATTCGAAGAAAAAGGTCAAGTTATGCTGCAACGTTCATTTTCAAGTGATCCCTATTTTTCGGTATAGACTAACGTAATGAATTGACACAATTTTGTAACTGTTGAATACTTAAGGTAGAATTCGACAAATGTAATAGGTTTTTGGTATATATAATATTTACATTTTATTATGAAATTTATTGATTTTGTTATTATAAATATAAATATGAATAAAGTGTTAATTAGTAATTGTTTAGTAATTTTTTTTAGGTAAAAAAAGCATGACATGCAAAATGAATGTCATAAGCGTGTGTCATAAATGCGTGTTAAAAAAAGAATGTCATAAATCCGTGTCATAAAAGAGTGTCATTAATGCGTGTCATTAAAAGATGACACGCGACTCCATGTCACATTAATTTTATGACCATGCTGAAGGGGTAGGGTACCAATCCCAGAGCCCAGGCGCACCCTACCCCCACAATATTGTCTCCAAGACACACCTCTGCGGAGCAACAATACTCGACGGAGGGAATGAGCCGACAACATATGTGAAGTATAAACTATCAAGCGCCAGCGCATCGTCAGATCTGGCGATGATCACTCGCGGAGTATAGGCAGCCGTCTGCGCTAAGGTGCAGCTCCCCTTGAGCCCCACTTGCTGCACAACCTCTCAGGCGTCAGGCGTCACCTCAGCAAATCTTCTAGAGGAAGATAGCTGCCTGACACCCTCTGCCACAAGAAGAAAATGAAGCCCTTGCAGTCCACCACAACGCGTCATGTGTACCAGTGGCAGGGTGCCGCCCCTGACGACCAATCACAGCGCGCCACGTGCACCAATCACATGGAGCCGTTCTTAGCTGGTTAACTTTATTCAACCATGGATCCAATTCCAACCGAATGGGCTTCTGGAAGGCAGGCCCAACTCCTAGGCCTAAGTCCAGTGCTCCTGGAGTGGGCTGCATGCACCCGACCCACACATCCCTTATAAAAGGAAGGCTTTACCTCCTTTTGATAGGTCAATAAGTTCTCCACTTAAACACACACTTGTAATACACTTGTATTCTTGTCTTTATATTTGTAATCGTTCAAAGTAATAAAGACTCTCTTTTTCAGTGGATGTATGTCAACGAGACCGAACCACTTACATCTTGTGTATTTGTGTGTCGTTCATTATTCGTTCTTTAGTTAAACGGGCCACGGATCTATCCTCGTGTGAGCAAAGGATTATATCCTGTAGTGAACATGAGTAGCCACCCCCTCATATTACCCGAGTCATACTTGTTGTTTCTTCACATGCCTATAACGACTTTCTTTTGTGCGTCACAAACACCCTTTCATGACGCGCAATGCGCGTCAAGAAAGGTGTTTTTTCTAGTAGTGTAATAAAAGATCAAACCCGGGTTCAACAAATGAAGTCTAGGATTTCATAAATGGGTCAAATAACTCTAATGAAATTGGTATTAACAGGTTGATTGTTCAATAGGTTTAGGTATCACTAATCATCAACATATATGATGGACAATAATATACTTTATAACACTAGAACATACAACCTAAGGTTTGTGTTAAAGAAAGGAATCATGTTCATGACACTAGAAATCGGCACAAGATCAATTAACTAAAATGAATTCAACATAAGATTAATCACAATTCAACACAATTGTTCAAATACTCAACCAACACAATTAGGAGTTTAAAAAATAACCAAACGTTATAAACCCTAAAACATCAATTGTCTACACCCAAATGTGATGCAAAAGAATTAGCCACTCATGTCCATGGAGCATCAATCTTCAATGTTAGGTCTTGAATCTTGAGTCTCGAATCTTGAAAATAGAATGGTTTGAATCATTTTGAAATGGGGGAGTTGATTGGGATAGATGGAATGGAATAATGGAGATGGAGATCCTCAATCATAGGCCTTCAAAGTGTTTTAAGGTGACCAAAAACGAAACCCCTGAGTCTCCATACATAAAAAGCATTAAATGAGAATCAAGACCAGACATGGAGTTGGCGACGCCAGAAGAGCCATCACCTACGCGACTGGCGTTAGCGGCGTAAGAAGTGGTGTCGCCTACGCGGGGCCTGTTTTGGCTATGGAGTTTTCTGCTGTCCTACAACTTTTAGTGCTCCCCTGCTACGCCAGTGGCGTCGGCCATGCAAGAACTGGCATCAACGATGCCAGTTTGCCCCGGAGTGTCTGTTTCAGCCTTTCTGTTTGTTTGTTCTTTCTTTGTATCTCCGAGATGTTCCAACTCCAAAATTGCACTCTTTTCATGTCAAAACCTGTAATTCAATAAGCATATCAAAGTAGTGCCATTCTATAATATTTTCCATCTTAGTTAAACATCTTAGCTTTGTTAACTCTCGTGTTTTCACCAACCCATCACATCCACACACTTGAGCTTTGCTTGTCCTCAAGCAAATTGTTCATTGCAAACCAACTTGAAAAATATTATCATTCCACATTCTTTGTCAATTCTCAAATGCGGTCCCTAGTCATACCCTAACTCACAAGACTTACGCCTCTCAGTAGATTTACATTTCAAGGGTTTAAACACTACTCAATTTATATAACAAAAAAATGCCTAGCCAAATCCAACTAAGACCCAAGTTCACATTTTTGCACACCCCTCACAATGCCTAGTCAAATCTAACTAAGACCCAAGTTCACATTTTTGCACACCCCTCACAATGCTCGGTTTCAAAGTCATAAATAGTCACTCAATGACCGAGATACATGCGTATTTTAATATGTTTGACAGACAATCACGCTTCACATAAAAGTAGGCACACATCTAAGGACTTAGGTAAAGGTGGGGAATTTTTTTTGGCTAATAAGTGGCTAAAACACAAACATAGACAAACCAATAGATTATTTCAACATACTAATAAACAACACAATTATGGGTCTTTCGTGCCTTTCTTCATGTTTTTGATAATTCTAAGATATTGGCACATTCCTGATTTGAGACCCATGTATTCTTCTAGCACTTGTATTGTGGCTAGCTTCTTTTTTTTATATAGATGTCACACTTGAGAAATGGTTTGCTTACACATACACTATGGGTTTCACAAACGAAAACAAAATTAGGCTCAACATGGGTGACTAAGGAATAACTATGGGTGGATGAAAACACACAATGAAATCCTAAATGCCTTTTTCATCCATGCACCTATTACTCTGGTGGTGTTAGCACACATAAAATCTGTCAAATTCTCAAACAAGCAATGTATAGGCGTACTCTCAATCAAACGATCATTTCAATATATAATTTCTTTTGGGGAGTAAGGATCAAGATCTCACTAACAAATGAAAAGGGAATGGGTTACCGATATGCAACAAAAAAATGTTATACTCTTCACTTGTCTTTTCTAACTAGGCAATTCATACTTTTCTAAAAAACAACCATTGGAAAAACACATCAAGGAACTTAAAGAGTTTATGACCATGACTAGGGTTCAACAATCAAATGGAAACTAATTTTTTTTTGTCAGTTTCACAACGCTCAAATAACACCCAAGGGCATGCATTTTTCAGAATTCTATATTTTTCTCCCCCTCCCCACACTTAGAACAAACATTGTCCTTAGTGTATCAAAATTGGACGGGCGATACTTATTAAAAGATTTATACCGAAAAAGCTATGTGAAGGTTGTTTTCAATCAATCCCCTAAGTTTCAATCCCCTACTATTTAAAATAAACAAAACTTCAAAACATAGTAATTAAGGGAATTGGATGCACCTGATTTACAACTGATGGTGCACATTCTTCATTTTCCTGTCGACCATTTACAGCTCATTTCTTCTTTTGTTTGTTACCTACATTAAATCTCACTTTTCCCTTTGACATCAAACCATAAAACAAATGAAGTAACATAGGATTTACACAATCTCCCATTTTATTCAAACATTAACATAAAAACAAAAACAAACGCATGACAATGCACACACAACTTATGCACACTCACAAAAAACAAAAACATAAATAAAAATGATCATGCCCACACGAATAATATATGAAGGGAAAGAATACATGGACCTGATCAACGGGTTGCCTCCCGAAAGCGCTAAGTTTAACGGTCTTTAGCTAGACCAAATATACCACCCTCATGGTGGTCGAGTTGGATGTCTTCCTCCCTCCGCCTCTAAAGATGCAACCCTCCTACGTTCCGGTAGGTCCTTTAAGGTGTTCCTAACCGGGTCAACCATCTTTTCCGTTCTTGTTTCATTGTCCAAATCAGGCGGTTTCCTCCACTTTATCTTTCTTCCTTTCAGCGTGCTATTCTTGACTGCTCCAAACCTACCAACCACAGAAAAATCCTCTTTTGGGTGATCCTCTTTTACAAGAGGGCCACCATTATTAAAAATGTCAAATTTGGGACATTTCTCATCGATAAACGAGTTAGACAAATTTGGATACACATTTAAACATAACTCAAGGTCACCAAACTTCATGTGTACCATTCCATTAGCACAATTTATAATAGCATGCACAGTTGCTAGGAAAGACCTACCCAGTATAACGGTAGGTTGTGTGTTTTTAGCACTACTTACATAGTCTACCACCAAAAGTCAATTGGGTAGTAGAAATCCTTTACCTTCACCAACACATCATTCACCATCCCCCTGGATGCGTGGGACTCTGATCGGCTAACACCACCGTGGTGATAATTTCACAAAGTTATATTGATCAAACAAGCTCCCAGGCAATATACTCACACATGCTCCAAGATCTAGGAGCGCCCTTTCTATTTTAAACTCTCCAACCTGAATTGGAATTAAAAGGACTCTTGGATCTTGAAGTTTAGGGGGAAGAGCATCCGACAAAACAGCATGAACATGTGCCCCTAAGTGTTCTGGCAACTTATTGTGCTTGTTTTGGTTGCTCAATTCTTTCACACATTCGATATGAGCAGGAACTTTTTCAATTGCAGCAATAAGTGGTAAATTATTTTGACTTGTTTAAAATTTTCCCACCTCTCATCCTTTGGTGGGTCCTACTTATAAGTACTTGACACATTGTTTGGGTTTACTAAAGCTAAAGGGTATGGGATGGGATTAGTTTCCATCCCCACACTTGCCTTAGTAGCTATCTCACATAAACAATTTTCACAAAAAGATTTTTTTGTAAATTTTAACTTCATGACTATTTTGTGAGATATTTTCATGTTCCTGTTTATGATCACTACCAACCTCCTCCACCACACCACTACTAAATTGTTGTGGTGGAGTTGCTTCACTACCCACAACCTCATCATTTAAAATAAAACTTACCGCATTTATGTGCACGCTTTGAGTGTTCTTCAAACTCGGTCCTTGGTGTTGTGGGTTCACTGTGGTGTCACTTGGAAGCTTCCCCGCGCTTCCTCTACATTGAGCCATTTCCTTCGCTAGTTGACCCACTTGTTTTTCTAGGGCCTCGTGAGACTTGTCTAGCACCTCATTCTTCTTCTCATTCTCCTTAAGCAAATTCAAGATGACCTCAAACTTCGAATCGTCACTCCCACTTTCGTTGCTTGATGACCAACGTTGATTACACCCTTTTCGATACCCACCGCCTTGATTATAATTCTTCGCATAATTTCCTTGATTGTTTGGGTAAGAATCCCTTGATTATTTGATTGAAATGTGGGTTCATTTGATTAGAAGCATTATCATACCTAAAATTAGGATGGTTTATCGAACCCGGATGGTAAGTGTTGGAGTTCATATCATATTTCTTGTCTCCCCCATACACTTGATTTACCTCCGCTGTGTCTTGACCTGGATTCTCGAGACACTCCTTCTCCTTTTGTCCTAATCCCTCACATACTTCACATACCGAATATTGCACCGCCGGTACCTCTTTTTTCTTCATACGAGCTAACTCCCTTTCCAATGTAGCAATTCGGTCTTTTGTACTAGAATCCAAATCGGGAAGAGATTTTGAACTAGGATGTTTGGTTCTTCTATCTGCGAACTCTTCGGCTTTAGAATTTTTATTCATTCGTTCCAAAAAATCCCAATCTTCTTCCTCCGGGTTAGACAGTAAAGTCCCATTGCTTATTGACTTCAAGTATTTCCTCTCCTCCTTGTTCAACCCGTTTACAAAACTTTTGACCAATTCCCATAATTCAATCTTGTGATGTGGGCATTTTGGATCATTTCCTTGAAACGATTGAAGGACTCATGGAGAAGCTCATCCGGTAATTGTTGAATAGAACAGATTTCCAATCGAGCATCATCCATCTTGGCAATAGAATAGTATTCATCGAAGAACACTTGTTGCATATATTCCCAAGTGTAGATACAATGTGAAGGCATTGTAAGGGACCAATGTTTTGCCTTATCCTTAAGAGAAAAATGGAATAATCTTAACAGAACTTCATATTGGGAGAAATTGTGACCCCCAATAGTGCTACAAATCGCCGAAAATTCAGAAAGATGAGTGTATGGCTCTTCGGTGGCCATGCCATGAAAGTGAGGAAGAATACTAATGTAATTCGGCTTGCAACTAAAAGATCTTCTTCCTCGAGGTGGTGGAACAATCGGTAACTTATTCTCGGAAATAACCGGCCTAAACTGCCCATTAACCCCTAGAATCGGAGCTTGAGGCCTTCTTCATTGAGCATTGACCTCTTCATTCCTCATTTGTCTTCACTCGTGAGGTCTTCTATCCGCCCGACCCACATAATTTTCACCCCGGTTTTGGTTATTGTTGTGATTTCAGTGCCTCTTTGGTTTTGCCTTGGATGATGGTGATTGAAAACGTGGTTATAATACCCCTCATTGCCAAAGTTTTGGTTCACACCTTCATTAGAGTAATTATCACTTTCAGAGTCTTCT
Organism: Ambrosia x helenae; assembly: GCA_030844895.1. Taxonomy (NCBI): domain Eukaryota; kingdom Viridiplantae; phylum Streptophyta; class Magnoliopsida; order Asterales; family Asteraceae; genus Ambrosia; species Ambrosia x helenae. The sequence goes on from JAUTDX010005699.1 coordinate 31,474, forward strand.
TCATCTCCATAACTATCATCACTATTGCCATAACTCCAACCTTTTTCTTCCTCATTATAGTCCCTCTTAGAATACTCATCCTCCCCTGAACGATAAGTATGCACACTAACCCGGTCTGATGATTGATAACCCGGAACACTAAATGGGTCATCATCATTGATGCTTGCCCTCAATTCTTCAAGATTACCAATATGATCATCATATCCGGCTTCATTGTATCGGTTCACAGGGTCAAATGTGGGATTGCCACGATTTGGTATGGGAGGGCTTGGGTTGACATTTTGGTTGTTAAGGTTTCGGTTAGGGATTGTGAGGTGGGTGTTGTGGTGGTTGTTGATTGCGGTTTAGATGCGGCGGAGTGGGTGGTATCCGGCTTCCTCCCGAACAGTTATTTTGGTTTGGGTTTTCCATTTGGATGTTTCCAAATGACAAGTTTTGATTTGGAATTGGTGATTGGAGTGTAGGTGAGTTGGAAAGAATCGGCTCCTCTAACCGGTGTTGTCGGTTTCTTCTTGCTACTCTATCAACCTCCGGTTCAAACACTAAAGGAGATGTCCTCCCTGAATGTCTTGTACGCATGCACTACCTGTAAACTGCACAAATAACACACCTCGCGTAACAAGGAAATATAGAGAATATAATAAAAGCAAACAATTAATTAAACATATTATAACAAAATCAACGGATCACTAAACACCAAGTGCACAAACTCCCTGGTAACGGCGCCAAAATTTGTTTGGATGTCGCGGTCCGGTCAAACATAGTAATTATATGTCCTATATTACCTCAACTAATGTAGTAGTAGCAACAAAGGGTGTCGAACCACGAAGAGTTTATGGTCGGTGAAATAGGTTTAGTTGATTAAAAAATTGATAATAAAATATAATGGAAATGATGATTGAAATTGGTTTGTAAACAATTGATAATAAAAGATCACAGTCGGGTTCAACAAATAAAGTTTAGGATTTCACAAATGGTTCAAACAACTCTAATGCAATTGGAATTAACTGGTTGATTATTCAATAGGTTTAGGTATAAATAATCATCAACATCTATGATGGACAATAATATACTTTATAACACTAGAACATACAACCCTAGGTTTGTGTTAAAGCAAGGAATCATGTTCATGACACTAGAAATTGGCGCAAGATCAATTAACTAAAATGAATTTAACATAAGATTAATCACAATTCAACACAATTGTTCAAATACACAATCAACACAATTAGGAGTTTAAGAAATACCCAAATGTTACAAACCCTAAAACTTCAATTGTCTACACCCAAGTGTGATGCAAAAAAATTAGCCACTCATGGCTAGAAGTGGCGTCGCCTATGCGAGGCCTGTTTTGGCTACAGAGTTTTGTGGTGTCCTACAACGTTTGGTGCTCCCCATTTACGCCAGTGGCGTCAGCCACGCTAGAACTGGCATCGGCGACGCCAGTTTGCCTCAGAGTGTTCATTTCAGCCTTTCTTGCTCCGTTAATCTTTCCTTGTATCTCCAAGATGTTCTCAAAGCTCCAAAATCACACTCTTTTCATGTCAAAACCCGTAATTCAATAAACATATCAAAGTAGTGCCATTCCATAATATTTTCCATCTTAGTTAAACATCTTAGCTTCGTTAACTCTCGTGTTGTCACCAACCCATCAATGTCATCATCAACAAACGGAATCTGTGTCTTGTCTTTTATATTGTAATACTCTGGATATTCTTCATGCGAAATATCTTCAATTTCAACTTCATCAAAGTTATTCATGTTTGTATCATCTGAATGACACCCCGGTTCAACAACTGGTACATCTGGAATTTGCTTTTTCTTCATCAAATCTTCTAGACTCATTCCAGCTTGCTGAGCAACGCCTTTAAGAATTTCTCTTGTTATAGCAGTGCTAACTTCACCATCTTCAAGTTCAGGATCTTGATAATCAAAACAATACTTCATATCTTCAATCACGAATATATCTCTAAACTTGGCAGTTAGATGAACTGAAACATAACCATTCTTGATCATTCTCTTCAATCTTTCTTTGTCAGCATCAGTCATTTGACTTGAATCTTTCTTGCTTGAGCTTGCTGATTGCTCTTCCTCTTTCTTCTTTCTTTGCTTATAAGAATAATCTTTAATGTTATCATCAATTTCTTCAGAACTTGACGAACATTCACCATTCTTTCCATCACCATCATTATTATCACCATCATTATCATCAGAACCATTACCATCATCAGACTTATCATCTTTGTTTTCCTCACCATCCTTATTCTCATCATCCTTATCAGAATCATCACCCGATTCTTCAGTTTGTTCCGTTCCTTTCAATTGAGGAACCTTATGATAAATATTGTCAATGATCTTCTTTAGCTTCTTTTTTTCCTTCTTAACAGCTACGATTCATCGTTCATTGTTCACGTTGGACAGTTATAGCTTTGAGTTTTCTTAATTCAAGTCTGTAACTTCATTCTCCCACTGATCTTGCTTTTCCTTTGACTTTGCAATGATCTTTAACATATATTTTTCATTTTCCTTTAGCTGCTTGATTTCATCTTGATTCTTTAACGTAGCAGCTTTCTGAATATCAAATGATTTCATCAACCGTGTTATCTGTTGATGCATTAGATTCAATGCATCTTGAGAGATATTAGCAACAGATTATGAACTTGATTCTGATTGTGGAGGTTGAGATAATGCTTGTTTTCAAAGCTGGATAACATCTCCTTCAACGACTTGGAGATGTCTTCTGGATCTTGCTGTGAATACTTTGATGTTGGTTTCTCTTGTACAATCTCAACTTCTTTAACAATATTTCTCTTCTTTTTCTCTGGTTGTTTAGCTGGAGATACTGCTGGTGGTGTAATTGTTGAAGCAGTTGGAATAGACGATGAATTTTTTCCTTTGAGTAGACTTTCAACTTCTTTTTGTCTCTTTGTTTTCTTGGTTTCTTTCTTTGACATGGACTACAGACGTCCACGCTTTGTAGATTTTGCAGCAACTAGAGACCTAGGAAAATCATCATCAACATCTAATATCTCTTTATCTGGATCATAGTTAGGATCTTTATCAAATCAACAACGTTTTCTTTCCTTTTTTCCTTGAACCCGAGAATCCTTCAATTTCTGTTCCTTTTCTTTGAGATGCTTTCTTTAAATTTTTCTTCTTAGTCTGCCTCTTAGCTCTCTCATCACCCATAACTGGAATCAATGGAGAATCAGAATCTGAACCGCTCTCTTTATGTCTCCATCCATTTTTTAGAGGTGCTTCGAATCCAGGATTCACTAGATGTCCAAACAGTCTTCTAACTGGTGGTTTCTCTGATTTTCCTTTATAGATAGTCATCCTATTCAAAGTCATCACATTCATGTGTTCTTGATAAGCAATCTGAGTTGGATCATTCACTAAATCAGGATACTTGTCATCGAATACCATTTTCAAAAACCTCGGATACATCATGAACTTATCCGTCTTCGTCCCATCAAAAACTTCCCTCATGTGGTGAAATAGCATTCCAGAGATGTTGAAATCTTTGTTTAGAATGAGCGGAACAGTCATGGAACACGTCGTGTTGCGAAGCACATCAAATCCGCCTCTAATCGGTGCAAATACATGGATAATAACATGTAATAAGTACTTGAAAGCAGGACAAACATTGGATTTGAAAAGTTGGCAATCCGTAATCTTCCCAAGATACTTCATTCTGAGAAAACATCCTCTTTGCATAGTCCACGACAATTTTATTGGATCAGTCTCTGAATTATTCAAGCATAAAACTCTTCTAAAATCTCCTTCCAAAATTAACATACGTTTATCTTGAAGCTTGTTGTGAATGACTGTCTTACCGTCGAAGAAATAAAGTCTAGCATTTTCCCGAAACTGTTTCTCAAGATCTTTGTAAATAACATGCGGCTGCGAAATGGCATAGACAATTCTTGATCTACGAAGATATTCAATCATGCCTCGAAATTCTTCATACTTGTCCTCAACTTCTCCAAGATAGGCACAATTATTATGCTTTTTCTCGAATTTTAATTCAGCCTTTTCTACACATACAATAACAATCACAAAGGTCATTAGACGGATAATCGGATTAAAACTTGAAAATTTTTGACATTTTAAGTTTTCATTCGACTTATTGAGGGTTCGAATGAAATTCGATAACCCCGAATGAAACTTTAAAAATTTCATTCGTACCTAAATGAGCACGAATGGAACTGGGCATAATTTGAAAACTCAATCTGTTAATTTTGATTGTTTAAACCATCAATTCTTGTTGCATTTGTCTCTAAAACCATCGATTAACATTCGTCAATCATCAATTTTCATTTTAAACCTCTTACCGATTGTTTTTCAAATAAAATTAGGGTTCATTATAATCAAATTCTTTAATAAACTGTTTTAATCCTAATTTTTGGTTCATTCTCCCCCCCCCCCTCTAAAACAATCGATAAGGTCATCCTAATAATCAAAACATGTTCAAAATGTTCAAACAAGGTCCAATTGAAGGTCTAGGGTTTGGTTCATAAAAACTCCAATCTGAATGATTCCACGGACAAAAACGTTTGAAATTGCACCATTGGATACCTGTTTTTGCTTAGAACAAGTTAGTAATGCATGAAAATCAGAATCAAAAGCTCCCCCTTAACAGATGGAATTTTAGAACATTAACTTCGAATGGAAAGTGAAGGGTTGAATGAGCAAATCAGATATATATAGACAATTTGGTTCGTGCCAAGTAGGGTACGAATGAAAAAAAAAATTGTTTTCATTCGGACCAACTAAGGTATGAACGAAAATAACCAATTTTCAATTGGACCAGTTAAGGTACGCACGAGATTTGAAATGCAAATCATCATTCGTTCGACATATTGTTAGCACGAATCAAATACACAAGATTTCATTCGACCTACCGAAAGGGCGAATGGAATTTGTGAAACATAGATTTCCACCAAAATGCCCAATTCGTTCCACTTTTTGTCATTTTTTGATCATTCAACTTTCGAACATTCAAATATTGTTAATTTTGAATACAAAACTCAGATTGGCATTTTAAACTTTGAAAAATGATAAGTCCTCCAACATCGGCTATTGGAAATAAGAAAGAAATGTAAAATCTTTTGCATTTTCTGAAGTTTATGTTAAAACACACCAAAAATCTTTTTGAGTTTTGCAAATAGTGAAGAAAATTAGACTGAAAGCAATAAGTAAATATATACAAACAAACTTTATGTGATTTTTTGGTAAGAGGATCATATTAGTTTACGAGAAGCTAATCACACCATTGTTCTTTTTGATTTTAAACTTTAAAGAGTGTAAGACTTGGCAACTTCTGATATTATTATCCACATAAGCTCACATGCAAACCATTGTACAATGCTTTAAAATGATGCGCTTTAGATGTATTAAGAACTAACATGCCTATTATGCCCACACACACGACATACTCCCGTATCAAGGAATTTGCACAAAGCTTCATTGTAACGCGTGATTATATTAATGTTATCCGTAAGTTACAAGGTATAAGTCACAGCGGTGGCAGGCCAACAAATCAATGCTGCAATGCAACTTGTGAACTCCACCAGGTTGACGCTTATATCAATCATGATTTTCATCATATATATGATACGATGCATTAGATAATCTTTGATTATCGTCATACATTGAAGTTCCTCATTCAGTAACTTTGGATTTGGTTTTATTAGCTCTTTTAAGATGCCCTGACTGAATCTAGGTCTGTAAACTAATAAAGCAAAAGATCAGTCAAGCCATCCCCAGATAACACACAATATAATGACCCGAACCTCTGATTTTGGCAACCCTATCAAATGAAATTATGGTACCAAGACCATATGCCCATGAGGTGTTCAGCCACATAACACGTAGTTCGTTATATTTGTGTCACTAAGGCATGCTTTACTAGGTCTACGAAGCCTACCAGCACATCACACAAAGTCATCACATGTCAATTTTATCCATTTCAAATCTTTAGCATGTGATAGGTCCTCACTGATGTACTATTATTTCCTCTTTTTATATAGGAAAAGTCATTTTTTAGACTTTATGGTTTTTCAAAATATTCATTGTTTTTAGTTTTCTGAAAAGAAACTCCCCCATAAATTAAAAACAATTTTTTTTATTTTTAATTTTTGAAAAGTAAAAAAATAAGAAAAATTTGATAAACCGATGTGGATTTTAATCATGATTTTCTTTGATACCATTCGCTTTTAATAAAATCTCAAAACGTGATTTGTCAAAAGCTTTAGTAAACAAATTAGCTCTTTGGTAATCAGCGTGGATCTTAACCATATCAATCAATTCTTTGACATAGCAATCATGAATAAAGTGATACGGTATTCGTATATGCTTAGCTTTAGAATGATGAACAGTATCTTTAGTTAATGCAACGGCTGCTTCATTATCACAATGAATGGGGGTTTTCAGAAATTGCAAACCGTAGTCGCGCATCTGTTTTTGAATCCAAAGCACTTGTGATCATCAAGTCGAGGCTGCCACATATTCAGATTCACACGTTGATAGTGCAACTGACATCTGCTTCTTGCAGTGCCAGGTTATGAGCCTGCTCCCCAGAAATTGACATCCAACCGTTATCGATTTTGCCTTAATATCACAACCACCATAATCTAAATCACTAAAAGCAATGAGGTCAAAGTTATCATCAATAGGATACCATAATACGCGCGATGGACATCCCTTCAGATAACGTAGGATTCGTTTGAATGCCGTGAGGTGAGATTGTTTCGGTTGGTTTCGGTCAAGTACATCAACGATCCAACGATGGCTCTATAAGTGTAAGGGTCAATGGCTTCCCCCCTTAGCATCAACTCCAATCTCATGATTAGGTTGAATGGGAGTGGCAATTGGTGTTGAATCCTCCATCTGGAATCGGCTCAAGAATTCGGAAACATACTTCGTCCGGTGGATAAAGATTCCTGACGGTTTCAGATCCACTTGCAATCCAAGAAATAATTGCATTTCTCCCATTGAGCTCATCTCAAACTTTTCATGCATGACCTTTTCGAATTCCCTACAAAGACTTTCGTTAGTCGAACCAAATATAATATCATCTACGTAAATTTGTACCTAGAGAAAATCACCCTCTGTTCGTTTCGTAAACAGGGTACAGTAAACTTGTCCTCGTTTGAAACCTCGAGAAAGTAAGTATGTGTTGAGCTCTTCATACCACTGATGAGGAGCTTGGAGTAAACCGTAAAACGCTTTGTTCAGTTTATAGACCTTATCCCGGTGGATAGGATCCTCAAAACCTGGTGGTTGCCTAGCATACACCTCTTCCTTCACCACACCGTAAAGAAAAGCACTTTTTACGTCCATCTGATACACCGTGAATTTCATGTAATATGTGTATGCAAGAAACATCTGGATGGCTTCTATACGTGAGACTGGTGCATAGACTTCATTGTAATCAATTCCCCCCCGGTCTCGCTGTTTCTATTAGAGTCATGTTCTTTCTTTCTATAACACTGTTCTGTTGTGGAGTATAAGGTGCACTGTATTCATGATGAATACCTTTTGCTTCACATAGTGCAACCATAGATGAATTCTTAAACTCCGTCCCGTTATCACTTAGATTCGAGATGAATCTAATAATCTCTCCTTACAAGACCTAGACGAACTATTGAGATGAAAAGATAATAAGAGACTGAATAAGAAGCTAAACTTGTAAACTCTAAACACAACTTCTTTATATAGGAACAATATTTGGTTCGGGAGAAAACACACCCGAACCAACATCAGCCGTACGATCTTAACGAAGAAAACCAATCTTGAACGATCTCGACCCTTGATTCCTTATCACCCGATTGCACGTAGGAATGGTATTTTAATCACAGCTGGGTTTCTGCTCTTGGGCTACTCGAACACAACTGGGCTCTTTATCTTGGACTTTAATCAGCCACACTCCTTTGGACTTCTCATCAATCCTAGCCCACCAGATAATTCCATTCAGCCCACCTGCTGCAACATATTCAAATAACCTTTAATAAAAATAAATATTTTCCTTACTAATTCTGAATATTAAGATTGAATAATCCATTTACGTTTTAACAATATCCATCTTACTGGCTTCGACTCACTCAAAAGGTTTCTTCTTCATAGGTGTTTCCCAAGATTGCAACACGCTCTGATGCCAGATTTAAAATTTGGCGGGCGCACAAATGCACTATGCAAACTACAATTTGCAGAGAATTTAGAGAGTAAATTTAACACAATAAATTATAAAACACATACATTCGTTGTGTTCAAATGAGGTGGGTACATGGGTATTTAGAGTACCAACAATGGTTGGTCTAGAGTGGTTGGCAACTAAAAAATTATAATAAAAATGTTTTTTTTTTGTGTGTGGGTATTGATGAGGTGAAGGTTGGAAATGGTTTATGGTTGTAGGAGAAAAATAGATTTGAAAGGGTTCTGGTTTAGAATGATGTGTGTTAGTGATGTGCCAGTTTGAAATTCCAAACCACGTTCACCATTATGGGTGCTCTTATAGGTGTTTAATGGTTGCCTTACGATTTGGCGCTGAGTACCACCTCCATAATGACCTAGTGACACCGTTTTATGACTTACAATCTACATACAAACCAACATAATCAAATTACTTGTGCATAGCTTTAATTAGGATAGATTTCAGTATTTCCAGATTTGCAAATGGCTTTTCAATTATAAAAACCTATCGTCATCACCCAAATTAAATCCAAGCACAAGCATGACCTCATTATAATATGGTTTCAAGTACACATTTACCAACGAATGAAAACTGAAACTATATTTATCATGACATAAATATATATTAAAAGCATATGAAAACGTGATGCTAAGTGTAAAAGATGTAACCTATCAAGTCCATCCCCAAAACCTATCTAGGAACTATATCAGAAATCGAAACCTCATTTATTGATATCTTCGACGACTTTGTTTTTTTATATACGTTTCTACACCATTGCTGCTACCGGTAGTCGAACTATACTCATATAATACGAATGGAATTTCTGGATCCGTCTTACTGTGCATGAAAAAAGCAGCTCTGATGGTATTGGAAGGTGATAGAGAAGCTAATAAGCATTAGAACAACTGAAGCCATGGTTGGCCTGTCAACAACATTTTCTTGAACCATAATAACCCAATATGGATGCATCTAATAATGTCGTGTAATGAACCTAATCCAGCCATCAATACAGGATCTATCACCTTTGCCACCGTCCCATTCCGCCAACTTTTCCATGCCTGAAGATTAAGATTTTTAATAAAACGTTAGCTTGTAGAGTATAGGTAATTCTTTTATGTATTATTGTTCTCTTATAACTTTAAAATTAGAATATGAATACATACAAAACTAAGAAGTCTCCAATGCTCTCGTCGTTGTGAAAACATCTATTCTTTTTACCTGTTATCATCTCCCACACCAACACTCCGAAACTAAACACGTCAGATTTCACTGAAAAACTGACCATGCATTGCATATTCTGGAGCCATATAACCACTACACAAGTATATAAAACAAACAAAATTTTAGGACTATCACAATACCAGGGTGTGAAACAGTTCATCAAAACTTCCCCTCGAGATTTCATCTGATCGAAGTTTGTTTACTTACTAGGTTCCAACAATTCGG